>CAUYUJ010008458.1:187881-195381 GCA_963575745.1 Prorocentrum cordatum
CCCGCTCCCTGCTCGCCTTCACCCTTTTATCACTCCTCCTCCTCCTCCTGCCTCCATTCCCCCTCCTCTTCCTCATCCCCGATTGTCGATCCTCCCCCTTCTGTCCTTGATCCTCGATCCTCGCCACGGCCTTGGCCCTTACTCCTTGATCCTTGATTCGTGATCCTCCCATGTCCTCGGTCCTTGATCCTCTGTCCTCGACCCTTGATCCTCGATCCTCGCCCTCCCCGCCACGGCCGCAAAAAGGCGTGGGGGTCCAGCGCATCATGGCGGACGCCCGCCGAGGGCCGGGCGGGCCCGAGGCGCTGCCACCGCCCCCGCGGATGCGGGGGGGGAGAGCCCTCGCTGTGCTCCCCCCCCCGTTCCTCCTTCTCCTCCTAGTCCTCCTCCGTTCCCCTCCGCCTCCTCCTTTTCCTGCCTTCCCGCCTCCTCCCTCCTCCTCCTCATCCGCTCCTCTGCCCTCCTCCCCTCCCCCTCCTCCTCCCTCCTCCTCCTCCTCACACTCCTCCTCCTCCTCCTCCGACTCCTGCCTTCTCCCCTCCTCCTCCTCCTCCTCCTCCTCCTCCTCCTCCCTCCTCCTCCTCCTCCTCCTCCTCCTCCTCCTCCTCCTCCTCCTTCTCTCCTCCTCCTCCTCCTCCTCATCCTCCTCCTCCTCCTCCTCCTCCTCCTCCTCCTCCTCACCGCCTTTTCCTCCTCCTTTTCCTCCTCTCCTCCTCCGCCTCTCCTTCTCCTCCTCCTCCTCTCCTTCGCCCATCCTCCTCCTCTCCTCCTTCTCTCTGCCTCCTTGTCTCTCCTCCTCCTCCTCCTCCTCCTCCTCCGCCCTCCGCCTCCGCTCCCCCGCCCTTCTTCTTCTCTTCTTTCTTCTTCTTCTTCTTCTCTTCTTCTTTTCCTCCGCCTCTTCTCCCCCCCCCCCGCTCCTTCATTTCCCTCCCCGTGCCGAAGTTGCAACGCCAACTCAGAGACTGGAGGGCTTGGCTCAGACGCCTGGGATGCTTGCAGTTGTGTCCCGCATCCAGGCGAGAGAGGCTGCGCGCCAGAGCGCGGCCCCCAATTGATTACAAACTGTTAGCCTCCTCGGTCCTGCCTTCTGACTGATAGAGGAGAAACAATCATCCCCTTCCTCCTCCTCCTCCTCCTCCTCCTCCTCCTCCTCCTCCTTCTTAGCCTGGTGGGCCGGGCGCAGAGGAAAAACAACCATCCTCTTCTTCCTTCTTCTCCTCCTCCTCCTCCTCCTCCTCCTCCTCCTCCTCCTCCTCCTCCTCCTCCCTTTCCCTTCTCCTCCTCTTCCTCCTCCTCCGGGACAGAGGAGGAGGAGGAGGAGGAGGAGGAGGAGGAGGAGGAGGAGGAGGAGGAGGACCCGAGCGTGGCCCGAGCGCGCGCCAGAGCGATCGTCAGGCGGTCCGCTGGCGCTCGGGCCGTGCTCTCCGGAGGGTCCGGCCGCGGCTCGTCGGCGGGGAAGGTTCGAGCCACCGTGCCTCGAGAACGTTCGTTGGGATGTCGCGGGGGGCCTCTCGGGGGCCGTTCTGGGGCCTCCTGGAGCGTCCTGGGTGCCTCTCGGGGGTCTCTCTGGTGGGGCCTCTCAGGGGGCCTCTTTGTGGCTTCCGCGGGGCCTCCTGGAGGCCTCCGGGGGCCGAAGGCTCGGATGTTCGGTTCGTGTTCCTCCTCTTGGGCCCTTCTTGGGGCTGTCGTTGGGCCGTCCTGGGCTGCCTTGGGCGCCTCTGGGACCGTCTTCTATCCCGCTTGCGCCGTCTGGGGGCCCTCTTGGGTGCCTCTTGGGCCGCCTTTGGGAGGTTTTGGGGGCCTTGTGGGCCGTCTTGGAGTTCGGAAGCTCGAACAGTTCCGAGACCCGCAAAAACACAGGAACACATCGCCTCTCGGGGCCCTCTTGGGAAGGCTATTGGGGCCCTCTTGTGGCGCCTCGCAGGCTTTCTGGGCCGTCTTGGGGCCCTCTTTGGGCGTCCTTCTCGGATCGATCGTGCGGCGCTTCGGGGTCCTCTTGGACCGTCTGGGCAGCCAGGCAGCCTCTTGGGCCCCCCCTGGGGCTCGTCTTGGGGCCCTCTTGGGCCAGCTTCTGGTTGCTCGAGGCCGGAGCCCGCATGCAATCCCAGAGTCTTCCTTCGCCCTCACCGCTGCAGGAAGCAGGAAAGGAATAGGGACACTGTCGGAGGTTCCTCTGAGATGATCGAGGCCGCAGTGGTAACATTACGGGTTGGTTGACCAGCGCGCTGGCTGGCACGGGTGCCCGCACTACTTGTTCTGACTGGCACATTTAATCTTGTGTTCTGGGTGCCTCATTGCACTGAACCTTGTCTCATGCCCGCGAACAGAAAGCGTAGTGTCGTCTTGTATAAAGGTCATGCGTTCTCACCTGGAAACGAATCGGCCAGTGCTTTGTGGTAGGCTGGCATGCGCTCTGCAGTCAGCGTTCCCCGTCCCCTGTCGTCCCGCCCCCGCGCCCATCCCCCGCCCTCTCCGTTCCCCTCCTCCTTCCTTTTCTCCCTCCGCCTTTTCCGCGCTGGTTTTCCTGCCGTATCCCTCCCCGTTCCCGCTCTCTTCCCCGTCCGTTCCCTTCCCATCTTCCCCTCGCAGCCGTCCCCTTCCCTCCTTTGCTCCTTGCCTCATTCACCCCCCCCCTCTCTCCCCCTATACGATCCCTTCCCCGCCCGGTTTCCCCAGCTCCCCCCCGCCCTTCCTCGTGCTCATCTGCCCTTCCCCTCGCTCTCCGTTCGCCCCCCTCATGCCCTCCCCTGCCTCTGGCCCACCCTGAGGTAAGTGCTCCATCACCGACAGCTAGTATCAAGTCGGGCCTGTCCCTCTACAGGAGGAGTATTCAAAAATAGTTTTGAAAAATACCATGGGGGCGACTTATTACAATGTTCGACCATTTGGAGTATTTCTGGACTATTTCTTATTTTTCGTCCAACATCCGCATGTGGGAGGACATGCCTAACCTAAAGCTATTCAAGCCAGCGCTCGCGCCGAACCGCCAAACACCGCCAGACACTGCCGAAGACCGCGGACGACTGCCAGAGGACTGCTGAACACCGCCCGGGGCCGACGGGTGTACGAGGGGGTCCGTAGTCGAGCGCGTCGCCTGAGAGGCGGTCATCCTCCACAGAGGGAAGCTTCTCAGCATCGTCAACAACGCCAAGTGCGTCCTCGAGCTGAGGAAGAGGCCCGCGAAGGGCGGGGCGCCCGCTCGGAGCGGCCGTCCTCCCATCGCGCTCCTGCCTCCTCGCCCCCGCTCTTTTTTTATAGCCCCATCTGCTTCCTCGTCCTCCCTGTGCAGGCTGAGTCCTCCTGCTGACGCTCTGCGAAGACCGCGGCGCCCGAGGCATCCCCCAGACCGCGGGGCGTCGGAGATGTCAGATCTCCGATGTGTCCTCGTCCAGATTTTTTCCTCGCCCTGGCTTCTCGTCTCATCCTCCCCCCCCCCCTCCGAGGCCGCCCTGTGCTCTGTCTGTTGCGCAGCTCGCAGGCCTGCAGCCCGCTGTGGGGGGGGGTGACGGGAGCGCCTGTGCGGTCGCGGGCGCCGCGGCCGATTCGATGCGCGTGCCGCGTCCCCTCCTGGAGGAGCAGCAGCAGGCTGAGCAGGAGGAGGGCTCGACTAGACGTACACACTGTTCATGTCCAATTCGTCGAACGTTCTTTGATTTTTTGGGGGGGCCAGGATCCTTTCATTTCTGACTGTTCTACCCCGGGCCTCTTCCTGGCCACCAGGGGGCCCAGGAACAACTAGAAGCGAGCATACTTTAGAAATGAACAGGGTTAGACATGAACGACGTGTACGAGTGGCCCTTCGCCAGAGTGACCTTTGGCGCGGTCCCACTGGGGTCCCCCGATCGCCGAACGCGGTGCGAATGGCAGCATCTTGCGCGCTCGAGCGTTGGTCCCCCCGCGGCCACCCAAGAAGCCGCTCGCCAAAGGTCACTCGAAGCCAGGGGTCACGCTTGCGTGCAGCCGAGAGGACGGGGACGAGGCCGAGGATGGCTAGGAGGACTGAGCGGGCGAGAGGTACGAGGGCGCGAGCATTGTTAGTGTCGTTGTTGTTGGTTTTGCTTTCTCTCTCTCTCTCTGCATTCCCCCTCCCCCTCTCTCTCTGTTGTTTGTTTTCTCCCTCCCTCGACTGTGGTGTGCGTCATGATCATTGTGAGTACGTGATTTGTGATTGGGATGGCAGCGAGGGAAGGTAAAGGCTCCGCAATCTGCTTTCCGATGCGCCCGCTGCTCGCACGAGCCAGTGTCCATCTTGTGGAACGCCGTTGACAAAGCGATCGGTCGGCATGTGCATGTTTTAATGTTCGCTGGTGGAATTCACAAGGCGTGCGGCTGCCAACAGACATCGCCAAGGAAGGGGATGTCTGATACCTTGTTTGCCGGTTCGATGTGGAGGGCCCAGTGCACAATATCAATCTGTGAGCTGGCTCTGGCCGTTCCACGATGACAGTTGGGTGGCTTTGGTTCTGTATGCTGAATAGTTTCTGGCAGTTCGCGACGTTGCGAACAACTCTCTCGGATGTGACAGAGAAGCGGTTGGAAGTATTTCGGCACTACGGGATGGCAGTGCCTCTCCAGATGATTACGAGGTGCACAAGTTCAGACGGTGACCAGCATTACCAAGTCCACTCTTGCGGACCACAACTTTCCAGAGCACGAAGCGATGGCTTCAAGGCGTTGGATTGTTTAACAGCCGTTATTCGGTAGAGCTCACGTCGCGCATCGACAAACAGAAATGCATATTATGCTGCCGAAGGGCCCCTCTTGCACGACGGCTCCACTTGCCACAGCTTCTGGTCGAAAACATTTGGTTCTGGTGCGCGGGAAGCTGGGTGTTGACGAGCTCGCAGCAGTCATTTGCACGAGGCGCGCATCATGTGACGGTTAGACAAAAGCTGGGGGTCAAGCGGAGACCAAGCGACTATTGTGATGCCTTTTTTCCAGCGTTCGCAATAGGGTAAGGATTGCATGTGACCAGTTCCAGGGCCGAGACTTTGGACGCCACATGCTGCCGTGCAGTTGTCAAGCGGACGGGATACTCGCAACAAGTTGGACGTGACGACTCGGCCAGCCTTTTGGAAGGCAGCAGGCACGCAAGCTCTGTCGATGACTGGGACTCCCGCTCCAGCTCCCCCTCCGTCTCCGACGCTGGTTCCGACTCCAGCTCCGTCGCCAGATCCAGTCCTCGCTCCGACCGCTGCTCCAACGCCAGATCCTTCAGACACGCCAGCTCAAACAGACAGGCCATCCTTGACGTTGGCTCCGGCTCCAGCTCCAAGGGCTCCCTCCGCCGCCATTCCACCACCAGCTCCGACTCCAGCTGGGATCCCAGGGAGTGCAATCGGTGGCGTGCAATGTGCTGATATTGATGCCCATGGTGCAACCGAGCGTACTTTGCTATACTACGCTGTGCTGCCTGCCCGGAGGAGATTCACGGGCGCGTGTGGAAACCCAGCGGGACGCAGTGGCGTACCGAGCCCCTTGACGCACCGCCTCCGTGACAGTTGGATTCTGTTTCACGCTAGTTGGGGCCAATCCGTGTCCCAGGAAAGTGGTCGACATTTTGGGGCAGAATTGCGTGCAGCTATTACCACGGCTCAGTGTGCTGCGCCTTTGCCGACTTCTGTGTCTGAAGCCGATGCTGCATCGCCCGAACGACAGCTCTGCCAGCTCGCGCGCTGGCTCCGACCCCAGCTCCAAACCCGTGCCGACCGCCGCTCCAATACTGGCTCCAGGTCAGCTTCGACCCCGGCTACGTCCCTTGTTCTGATCGGTATCGTTTAACCGATCCCCAACCCCCATCCCCACCCCCTTCGATACCCCCACCAAATAACCCCCCCAGTTGGAGATACACCCCTCGAAACCCGAAGAATGCTGCCTATATCTCCATCCAGGGGAGTAAATCGGCCAGTGGGGCCCAGGCCACGCCGCTGGGATGGGGATCGGTTAAACGATACTCAACTTCGTGGTCTGGCGCCCACTCGCCAGAGGCACGGAACCGCAGTCCATGTCGACGTGCCTGGAAAGGCCCCCATGAGGAGGAGGAGGAAGGGGAGGAGGAGGAGGAGAGGAGGAGGAGGAGGAGAGGAGGAGGAGGAGGAGGAGGAGGGAGGCAGGAGGGAGGAGGGGAGGGGGATGAGGGGGAGGGGGGAGGAGGAGGAGGAGGGGAGACAGAACTAGTGATCCGAGTGATCCGTCAACTGCGCTATCCCCAGCAGACACGCCGGCTCTGACGCTGGCTCCGATGTCGGCTCCGACCACCGTCCCAGCTGCCACGCCGCCTGCCTCTCCTACTTTTCGCCCTTCGACTCCTACCCGGACACCGGCTCCGACTCCTGCTCGGATTGCCTACCATTAAGTCGGGCACGTCCCTCTACAGGAATAATCTTCAAACATAGTTTTTTATAGTTAATGTTTCGTTCAAATTCCGCCTGTAGGCGGACATGCCCGACCTAAGCCTACCACCGCAGGCCCCGACAGCCATGCCAGCCCCGACCGACACGCCACTTCCGACGTTTGATCTGCCAGAGGCCTCGCTAACGTCCACTGGCATCGATGCGTCAGTGTCGGTGTGTGTGTGTGTGTGTGCCCGCATTTGTTACCACTGATAATACAGTCAACGCGCCTAGTAAGGACGCGCGCCTTCATCTACCCTTATGTCCTTGCCTCTGCGGCCCGTCCTTCGTCGTTTTCACCGGTCGCCCGCGGACCAACACTTCCCAACGTCGGCCTCCAAGGGTCTTGCGTCCTTGCCACCCGTCCTTACTACATGCTTCGACTGTAGGGGGGGGAAGCGCAGTTGGGGGTGGTGGACATACGCTGGAGAGAAGGATGGCGCTGTAGGCGGCTGCAGCACCTGGATCTCCGAAACAACAAGGGGCGTGTACCCGCCTGCTGCCCGCCTTCCTGTGCCCTGTCTCCCTAATTACAGCTGCGCGCAGCCCGCCCAGCTTTTAGCGGAAGAGGTTCGCTCTCGCCCCGCAGGTCAAAAAGTGTACCCGCTTGCTGCACCCGTTGCCGTGCTGCCTTTTTTGCGCTTGGTCGCCTGCACGCTGCCGCCCCTTCGCGCGATTTTGGCCCGGGGCCTTCGCCCTGCCCTTGCGCGCCCCCGCTGCGTGCCTTCCGTGGCCCTCGCTCGCGCGTCTCGCTGGGCCCTCGTTCGGTGCCCGCTCGCCTCTGCGCCGAGCGTGTGGGAGTTAGCCTCCCTGTCCTCCTCCTCCTCCTCCTCCTCCTCCTCGAGGAGTTAGCCTCCCGCTGTTCTTGCGCAGTTTTCTGTCGGGCCGCCCGGCCCACAGGCTCGTGCTCCCGGTCCTCCCCGCGCCTGCTCGGCAGGGCTCGGCAGCAGGCGCTGCAGCGCACTGGCCCCGCCAATGCCCTCCCCGCGACTGGACTGCACTGCCCCCTGCAGTTCGCGCGCGTGCGACCCTGCGCTAGCCATGGCTGGAGGCTGGTCTGCGCACGCGCGAGCTCTTCCCTCCTCCTCCTTCTCCTCCTCCTCCTCCT
>CAUYUJ010008458.1:197881-227881 GCA_963575745.1 Prorocentrum cordatum
AGAGAGGGCCCAAAAAGCTCCCCGCGACACTGCTGGGCGGTGTTGCACCCACGGGAGCAAGGGCTGCCTAGTTCGGGAGCACTGGTGACGGCTGCTGGCACAAGGGAGAGATAGGGAGACGTGTGGAAACAACCCAGGCACGGGAGCACAGGGCAGGGACACGGGATGTGGTGAGCACGCCTGGTCAGCCTTCCAGCACAGGCCACTCACACCCTAGCCGTGACAGGGTCGCACACATTCTGGTGGGAGCGGGAAGAGTGGGGGAGGGCAGGATGATGGGTTAAGTAAGGGAGCAGGTAGGGTAAGAGGGAGACCAAAAACTCAGCCCTGGGCCTCACGATAAATCTGGAGGTTACCAGAGGCATCACTAATTGGAATCCTCCTTCTACTCGGCTTGGAGACTCTGCCACTCGGGGTGCACATGGGGACGGGGAGGCCAGTGAGACGACCAGCGACGACGGGGATGGCACCGCCTACCATGCCTGTGATCATCGTCTTCACCACAGCCTGCTCCTCCCCATTGGCGAAGGTGAAGGGGAGCTGCATAGAATTTGAAATCTCCTGAAGAAACCACGTCTCTCTGGTGTGGGTCCAATTGAGCGTCACGTAGGCTTTCATCACCTTCATGAGGCCCCACTCATCCACAGGAAAGACTAGCCACAGCAGGAGGGCTGATATTAGGCCAGCTGCATAGCCAATCACACAGAACTGAAACGAAACCATCTCCATAAATGACGATGCCATAGAGGTCGAACTCTTAGAGGTAGAAGTAGTTTTCATGATCGTCTCAGCTTCACTCTCTGATGATGACTCCGAGTCGGTGTCGGTTCAGAGGGCGCTACCGTTCACGATATTCAAGACCATCGCCGCCGCCTTAGACTTCTGCTTGGGCACCTGGTTCCTGGGACAGTGCGCCTGGATGCACTTGTTCACGTTGCCCGTGATGCCCTTGTCGCTGGACATCGCCTTCTCGAGGATGCTGGCTGCTTCACCCCACGTCACACGCTTGGGCAACGTCTTCTTCTTGCCCAGTAGGGACTGCAACCACCCTTGCTCAGCACGGCGCATGTAGGCATCCGACGAGGGGGCCTCAGCAACTGGCGTCGGCGAAGTGTCACGAATGTCGGGCCTCGAAGCGGACTGTGTAGCCTTCTGATCTTTGTCGCCCTCCAAGAGTTTCGCCATCTTGTCTCCGAATGAACTCTTCATCGCCAGGGCCAGGTACTCTCCCTGCTTACGCAAGCGAAGTTCCTCTGCCCTGTCCTTCTTGTCCTTCACGAAAGCCTGGTATTCTGGATCTGCCGTGGCCAAGTTTTCCCTCATCTTGATGATGTCGGGGGCATAGGCCGTATCTTTTGAGCGGGATCTCTGGCGTTGATCTCGAGAACGGTCCGAGTGGCGATAACCTCCATCACGCCCACGGTCGCGGTCATCACGAGAAGAGCCTCCACGCTCACGGTCTCCACGGCCTCCACGGTCTCCTCCGCGTCCTGGACTGTGACGACGCTCACGGCTGTCCCCCCGGCCGTCACGGTAGTCCCGACGATCACGATCGCGGTCCCGATCCCTGTCGCGATCATCACGTTTCCCTTGCGAGTCGTACCACCCGTCGTAGGAGCGCCACCTCTCATCTCGCTCACCTCCACGGTAGCTCCAAGACGGACGGGGTCCTTCTCCACCCATGGTGGTGTCCGTCTCGTATGAAGAACGCCAACGACGAAGGATCACTCGAGCCTTCTGTATGGCAACGGACCACGGACAGGCATGGGTCGCGGCACATATCACCGCCGAGGGGTAGCCCACGAGGTAAAGCTCCAGGGCCAGCTCCAGGATCCAGGATACCGTGACGGGAACCGACAACTCCAGAAACTGGGCCCTAATCTGACGTCCCGAGAAAAGCGCCACGATCATGTTGAAGCCCCTCGGGGGCTGGCCTGGCCACGGGAGGATGTTCGTCTTCGGACGGGGGCCCTCGGAGGTCTTGTGGAGCCAGATCCTGTTGTCATTCTTGGGGGCAATCCAGAGGGTGTTCCCATGAGGCCAAACTTCCATATCTAACCAAATACACGGACTTTCAGGATCTTCCAAAACACATGCTGGAGATAGTTTTACGTGATAAACCTCTGTCAAGTACTTGAACACGCATAGCCTACAATATACTTTGCTGATGCCTATGATGTCGTCGACATATCTTCTTCGACGTATTTCTATCGATCCCGATGATGATGAAATGGTAAAAACGCGATGACGGATGTAATGATAGCACATATATGACGATGTCCCCTACGTTGCCAAACCCACTCTCGTATGTGTGCGCCAACCTCACCCTGAGTCAAACCTGAAGGCAAACCCCTGGATGGGCGGAAGGGTACGGCATGAGAAATCTCGAAACTTCAGAACTTCCCGAGGTCGGATCTACGGATGTCAGCTCTGGTGCGCTGGTCAGTCGAGCTCCATATCTTCTCCCATCATGTATCTCTGGTCTATCCAGCTCACGTAGGACGTCGCTGACTCCGAGTCTGACTCCGATGGTGCGTGATCGCTCCACCAGCTGGTCTGAATCGCACGGATCCTCACCTCCTGGTTGACTTGTCGCCACTGATCCTCGAGGTGCCATAGCCACGGCCCGAGGGTAGAGTACGTCGTCGAACTCAACTGTACCAAACATCGCAACCAATCTGCCCGAAGGGCTAACAACTCACGAATGACCCTGAATAGTGTATTATCACCCAAGATGTCGAGGACTGAATGAGGCATGGATGAAGAGGGGCACGTGCTAGAAGAAGAAGACGAAGAAGAAGAAAAACTTGCTTGATACACGCGTCGGACTCACACACGTAGCGTACACTATGAAGCGCGCGATCCCTGGCTCCCCGTCGCCTTGAGTAGGCCGTGTCGAACCAAGCTATGAGAGAGTCCCTGTTTGCGACCACCACTGCCTTGAGTACTGAAATCGCTGGCAAGCTCGAACCCTCCAACGGAGGGCAGTGTCACGGGCTGGACTGTGAGCACACTTTGGGTCCAACTCGCATCGAAGATGCCTGAGAACGAACGGCAGCGGAGGAGACCGACGTGTGGCAGCATGTAAGCACACATACAGGATGGAGAGGAAGAGCAGGATCTCGGGTGGGAAAGAGAGAGAGAGAGAGAGAGAGCCTCTGGAAAAGTCTTGCGGCTTTCTGGGGGCTGCCGGGGAGCTGCTCGGAGGTCTCGTGGGGGCCTCTTGAGGGTGTTTTGGGTTCTCTTGGGGGCTTCCTGGGGCCTCTTGGTGGCTTCTGGGGGCCTCTGGGGCCCCCCCCGGGGACCTCTTGGCCATTCGGAGGCCGTCTTGGAGGGCCTCTTGGGCCGTCTTTGGTCCGCTTGGGCCGTCTTGTAGGCCTCTTGGTCGTCTTGGGGCGGTCTTGAGGGCTTATGGGATAGGCTTGGAGCGACGGAAGCACGAAACTGTAAGAACGCTGAAATCATTGGAAATCCAAACAGAAATCAATGATCGTGGCCTCCTGGAGATCCTCTTGGAGTCCTCTTGGGGCGTCTTGGGGCACCTTGGCCTGTCTTGGTGCACCTTGTGCCGTTTTGAAAGCGTCCCTGGACCGTCGTGGACCGCACCCTGGGCCATTTTAGCAGTCTTGGAGGGCATCGGACGCCAGTTTGGGTCGTCTTGGGGTTATTTGGAGTGCGGACTTTCTGGTCTTGCCGCACGGCCGGCCCTGCCGGGCTGGAGACCATCGGGAGCGATTACTCGGCATCGCTCGGACGTCTGCATGTTTATCGCGAGAGCCACCGAGGAGAGCATCCTGGAACATGTATAGCGAGAACTAATGTGTACGAAACCGAACAGCGCACGGGGAATGGACGCCCGAGCGATGACACTACCCAGACGACGTGTGCACACTCTGGATGCACATCGCACTCCATGCGCCGGGAGGGTTTCCCCGCATGTTTCAGGCGACCCGTCCGCCTCCTCCTACTTCTTCTCCTCCTCTTCCAACTCCTCTCTCCTCCTCCTCCTCCATTTCCTCCTCCATCTCCTCCTCCCCCTCCCCCCCCTCCACCTCCTCCTCATCCTTCTCCTCGGGTCGCCTACGGCCCTAGGGGAAGCCGTGCACATGCGCCCCTTTAATGAATTATCAGGGAGCGGCAGATCGAAGACGCTTGCGGCGCACCGCCGCCTCCTGTATTTTGGACGCGCCTATGATGTGGCCGAGCGTTGCGGCCAGAACACGGCCAAGCTATCGGACTATGTGTTCCTGCCAGCCGTTGTGGAACCCTCACGAGGAACACGTGGGGGGAAAAAGAGGCGGAAAAAGGAGGAAAAGGAGGAGGAGGAGGAGGAGGAGGAGGAGGAGGAGGAGGAGATGAGGGGGAGGAGGAGAAGGAGGGGGAGGAGGACGAGGAGGAGGAGGAGGAGGAGGAGGAGGAGGAGGAGGAGAAGGAGGAGGAGGAGGAGGCCTCTTGGAGCCTCTTGGGGCACTCTGTGGGCCACCTGGGAGCTTCCTGGGGGCCTCTCGGAGGCCTCCTGGGGACCTCGTTGGGCCTCTTGGGGGCCCTTTGGAGGCCCCTTTGGGAGGCTATGAGGCTGTCCTGGGGCGTTCCTGGCCCGTCGGACGCCGTCGGGCGCTCTCCCACCCCTCCTCCTCCTCCTCCTCCTCCTCCTCCTCCTCCTCCTCCTCCTCCTCCTCTCCTCCTCCTCCTCATCCTCCTCCTCCTCCTCCTCCTCTCCCTCCTCCTCCTCCTCCTCCTCCTCCTCCCTCCTCCTCCCCTCCCCCTCCTCCTCCTCCTCCTCCTCCTCCTCCTCCTCCTCCTCCTTCCTCCTCCTCCTCCTCCTCCTCCTTCCCTCCTCCTCCTCCTCCTCCTCCTCCTCCTCCTTCCTCCTCCTCCTCCTCCTCCCCCTCCTCTCCTCCTCCTCCTCCTGCTCTTTCCTGCTCCTCCTGCTCCCGCTCCTCCTTCCCTCCTCCCCCTCTCTCCTCCTCCTCCTCCTCCTCCTCCTCCTCCTCCTCCTCCTCCTCCTCCTCCTCCTCCTCCTCCTACTGGGGGGGGGACGGAGTGGAGGGGGTGGACTTGGGGCTCTCTTGGGGCGCTTTTCAGGGCCGTCTTGGGCCGCCTCTTGGGCCGTCTTGGGAGGCCATCCTGGGAGCATCTTGGGACGTCTCGGGCTGCGGGAAGCACACGAGCGAACGCCAACCTCTCTCAAACACCCAAGTCACACTACAGACTTTGACCTCTTCGTGCTCTCCTCGAGGTTTTTTGTTGGACCGTCTTGAGAGCACCTTGGGCCTTCTTGGGCACATCTTGGGGGCCATCGTGGGCTCTCTTAGGCTAACTTTGCCGTCTTGGAGGCCATCTTGGCAGTATTGGTGGTCGTTCGGATCCTATCTCATGCGAGAGCCGACGGGAACCACCTTTTCCTCGTGGCCAGCCGGCTGGGCCGAGGCCACCCAGATCATAATCTGATTGCACCAGAGAGAAAACCCAATCAGTGGATGGTTTGATGAGGTCGATGGTGAGATCGATTGAGCGAGATGGATAGTGAGATCGATCATGAGATCGATAATGAATCGTGTAATCGATAAAGAGATCGATAAGGATATCGACCGGGAACCCAGGAGCCCGGGAACCCGGTACCCACCGAAATCGGCCCAGAACCAATAACCAGGAACCTGGGAACCCAGAACCAGGAACCCGGGAACCTAGCCGGCTACCAATATCGGCGGGAATTGTTCGCCAAATCTTTCAATTTCCGTTAGGACCCCTCCAAGCACTGATTGGGGAGAAACGTCCAAACACGCAAACATTTGGCACGCCGTGTACTCCTGTGGCAAGCCACAGCGGGCGGCGGATCGCAGACGCCTGCGGCGAATCACCGCCGCCGCCTGCCTTCTGGAAGTGCCTGTGATGTGGCCGAGTGTTGCGGCCAGGGCCCGGCCAGGCCATCGGACTATATGCTCCTCCAGCCTCTGTGGAAACCCTTCGGGGAACACGTGGGTGAGGCTGGGCAGATGAGTCGGAGGAGGAGGAGGAGGAGGAGGAGGAGAAGGAGGATCATAATAATACGAATAATACGAAAAAGGGCAATAGTAATAATGACAATGAGAAGAAGACGCAGAACACGAATAATAACAATAATAATAATAAGAATAACAATAACAATACTACTAATAATAATGATAATAATAATCATGACAATAGTAATAATAATCATAGTAATAATAATAATAGTAATAATAATAGTAATAATAATAGTAATAATAATAATAATAACAATAATAATAAGAAGAAGGAGGAGGAAGAGGAACCGTGGTGGGCGAGGCTACCACGGTGTGTCAGCGGGGCCTTGGCCCGCTTCGCCGCCGCGTACCAGCCTCGGGCCCCCTCGGACCGCGGGGGGCCCTCGGACTGGACCCGACTAGCCCTGGACCCCCCGATCGCGAGCGAGTCAAACTTACCAGCCTGGAACATATCCCTATCCCTATGCTGGGCATCTCCTCATCACGATGCCAATCCTAGGGATTCCCTTATCTTTTGAGGGCGGATCCCTAAGATTGTCGTCGCCTTTTGGCGTGCCAATCTTAGGGATAGGGATACGTTCGAGGCTGGTGACAACCGCTGAGCTCGACGAGCGAGCCAGCATCCGCGAGCCACGCGGGTCCACGCCGAGCTCGACGAGCAATCTCTCCGCCGCCCGCAGCCTCGGAGGCGCGCCGCGCCGCGCCCTGGGCCGACGGGCCGCGCCGGCGCTGCCGCGCCCGCGCCGCCCGCCGTCGTCGCCGAGCTGCCGCCGCCCCCGACAGATCAGAGAGGAGGAGGGGGAGGAGGAGGAGGAGGAGGAGGAGGAGGAGGAGGAGGAGGAGGAGGAGGAGGAGAGCGGAGGAGGGAGGAGGAGGGAGGAGGAGGAGAGGAGGAGGGAGGAGGATGGGAAG
Source organism: Prorocentrum cordatum (assembly GCA_963575745.1). Lineage (NCBI taxonomy): Eukaryota > Dinophyceae > Prorocentrales > Prorocentraceae > Prorocentrum > Prorocentrum cordatum. The sequence continues at coordinate 204,799 of CAUYUJ010008458.1, forward strand.
GAGGAGGGAGGAGGAGGAGGAGGAGGAGGAGGAGGAGGAGGAGGGGACGACGACGACGACGACGACGACGCCGTGGAGGCCCTACGTGGATCCGGCCACTAACGTGGCGCACAAGACGCTGGACGGGCTGCTGTGGAGCTTTGTTGGCGGCAAGCCGGTGCTGAACCGATGGCCCAGCGCCAAGGAGCGCGGGTCGACCGACCAAAGAGGGATCGACCGATAGCTGGGGATCCCCTGACACCCTCGCTGTGAGAACAAATCGCGACGGAGTGCTGTTGCTGTTGTTGTTGTCGTCGTTGTAGTTGTTGCTGTTGCTGTTGTTGTTGCTTTTGTTGATGTTGTTGTAGGTGCTGTTGCTGTTCTCGTTGTTGTTGGTGGTGTGGTTGTTATTGCTGTTGTTGTTGCCGTCGTGGTGGTGGTGGTACTTGTTGTTGTTATCGTTGTTGCTGTTGTTGTTGCTGCTGGTTTTTATTTTTGAACCCCGCACTAATGACTTGTGTATCTTTCAATTAAAGTGCTCCTCTCGGGCCTTCGCCATGTATGTACAAGAGAAGGTGCGGTGTGACAGAACACTCTGTCTTTGGACTCTTTGGATCCCGTTTTCCAACAACAGCAACAACATCAATCGTTTTGATATTGTTCGCTCTTATCTGCTCGTGTGCCATTCAAAACTTATATCCCAAACCCTCGTTACCCGCCCTCATCGTCTACGATCGTACCTGCTTAGGGGTATATCTTTCTTACCTGCTACGTGTATTTCGTGCAGACCCTGAGGCAGGGGTAGAGAGGACAGATGGAAAGAAGGGACAAGGGTGAGGGAGGAGGATGGAGCACGATATAGTAGCAGGAGAGGGGGCTAGGAGCAGAAAACACGTGGCAGAACCAGGCGGGCAGATCGGGCGGGCAGACCCTATTGGGCGGGTCGGGAAGACGGGCCCCGGCAGCCAGGTCGAGCAGACGGGTTGCTGAAGCGTACGTCCTGCATGCATCGCGAGGAAGTCTCGAGCGATAGCGCGATTCCCAAGTACATCGTGAGGAAATCCACCGCGTGGTTCCTGCGTGTCGAGGGCGCGGTGCCAGAAGAAATTGCGAGGAAGTCTCACTTGAGAGCGCGATTCCTGCACACGTCTTTTGCAGTGACACCTCGCTGTGCCTTGTAAGAAGCAGGGGGCCAGCCCTGGGATACGCATCTTAATTGAAAGCTGCAACGATTACCTTGGAGGGGGATCGACAGCACTTCTTATGGAGACTTGAGAGTTCAATCACAACAAAAATCAGCAGCAACAACATGCACAACAACCACAACAACAGCAACATTCATGTTCTTACTGTTCGCTTCCACCTGCTTGTGTGCCATTCAATACGCGTATCCCGAACCCTCCGTGCCCGCCCTCTTCGTCTTCGATCGTACTCCCTTGGTGGCATATCTGCCTTGTTCTGCCACGTGCAGTCAGCGCAGCCTCCTAAAACAGGGGAACAGAGGTCGAATAGATGGGGGAGGGAAAAGGAAGGAGCACGAGAGAAGTTAGCAGGAGGGGGGCTAGGAGCAGAAAGCATGTGGCAGAACCAGGCGCGCTGGGCGGACCCTGGCGGGCGGGTCGGGAAGGCGGGCCCGGGCCGCCAGGCCGAGCAGGCGGGTTGCTGAAGCGTGCGTCCTGCATGAATCGCGAGGAAGTCTCGAGCGATGGCGCGATTCCCGAGTACGTCGTGAGGAAGGCCGAAGCGAGAGCGTGATTCCTGCGTGTCGACGGCGCGGCGTCTGAAGAACTTGCGAGGGGGTCCCACGCGAAAACACGATCCCTGTATAACTTGGGAAGAATTCCCGCGCGAAAGCGCGACTTTGGAATACATTGTGAGGACGTATTCGGCGGGAGCCGTTGTTGTTCTGAACCGGGCCCAACAACACAGTTCGGTGACCCTTCACTCGCCCTTGTGAAAGACAGGTTTCGAGCCCTGGGAGGAGCATCTTCATTGGACAATGCAATGGTTACTGGAGGGGGGTATCAACTGTATCTTTTGGTTGGGCATGCGCATTCAACAGCAACACCAACAGCAGCGACGACACCAACGCTCATTTGAACTCTGTTCGCTTTATCTGCGCGCGTGCCATCTAACATATATTTATATATGTCTATATATATATGTATCTATCTAAAGCGCTCGATATCCGCTCTTTTCGTCTTCGATCGTACTCCCTTGGGGGTATGTCTTTCTTACCCGCAGCGTGTGTTCCATGCAGCCCCTACGGCAGAGGACGAGAGGACGGATGGAAGAAAGGGACGAGGGGGAGGGAGGAGGATGGTGCACGAGAGAGACAGAGAGAGAGAGAGAGGGAGAGAGAGAGAGAGAGAGAAAGAGAGAAAGAGAGAGAAAGAGAGAAAGAGAGAGAGAGAGAGAGAGAGAAAAAAAAGTAGTAGCAGCAGAGGGGGCAGGAGCAAAAACCATGTGGCAGAACCAGACGGGCAGATCGGGCGGGCAGACCCTAGCGGGCTGTTCGGGAAGGCGGGCCCAGGCGGCCAGGTCGAGCAGGCGGGTTGCTGAAGCGTGCGTCCTGCATGAATTGCGGGGAAGTCTCGATCGATAGCGCGATTCCCGAGTACATCGTGAGAACGGCCAAAGCGAGAGCGTGATTCCTGCGTGTCGAGGGCGCGGCGTCGGAATAAATTGCGAGGATGTCCGACGCGAGAGTGTGATTCCTGTATAATTTGTGAGGCGCTCCCGCGCGAGAGCGCTTCTTTTGTTTTCTTTGTAAACATTGTGAGGACGTCTAGCGCGAGAGCGCGATTTTGGAATACACTGTGAGGAAGTATCAGGCGGGAGCCGTTGATGTCGTAGTTCGGGGGCCAGGGGAGCAGTTTGAGCAGGAAGATTTCCTTGATACAACAAACTAGGTGCGAGCCCAGGGATGGGCACTTCAATTTGAAAAACATGGTGTGCGCCAAAGGGAGGGATCAACAATCTTTATTCTTGAGCAATGAGAGTCCAACATCAACAGCAACAGCAACATCAACAGCAACGTCAACAACAACAGCAACAGCAACAACAACCGCAACAGCAACAGCATCGACAACAGCAACAACAACGACAACATCAACAACACCATCAACAATAACAACAACATCACCACCAGCAACAACAACAACAACAACAACATCACCAACATCATCAACAGCCGCAACAACAACAATCATTTTAGGACAGTTCGCTCTCATCTGCTCGCATGCCACTCAACACGTAGATCGGAATCCCTCGGTACCCTCCGTCTTTGTTTTCCATCGTACCCCGATGGCTGGCTGGAATTTCTACGCATCCACCGCCTGGGGCACGAGTGCCTCAGGATCCCAGAGAGGCAGACCTCCAACGATATATGTTCTTTGTTTCAGTCGCGGCGTGCTTGTTTTCATGCCAGCCTCTGGGAGCCCAGGGCCATCAGGAATGGAGCTGGGACGCAAAGCGCCCCCTGTGGAAGCAGTCGGGAGCTCCGGGGCCGCGGATCTTTTCTTACCTTTCGGAGGATGTCTGGGAGGCAGTGGACGTGGATATCTTCTCCCGCCCTGGGTGCGCCGAAAGATGTCCAGGCGCACGGCCTCTCCGGGGCCCTAAGGCATCGGCTCCGCAGGCGGTTCGCGTGTGCGTGTGCGTGTGTGTCTGTCTGTGTGTGTGTGTGTTTGTTGTTGTGTGTGCATTCCAGCCTCCGAGGGCAGTCCCCGGACCTCCGGGGCATCGCGAGCTGATCCATGAAGAGGGGAAGGAGGAAGGGGATAGCAGTGTACCGAGCGGGGGCAGGAGAGATTGGAGAGGGTAGGCGGAAAGAATGGGAGGACAAGAGGGTTCATTCCTATGCATCCCACCTTTCCCTGGCAGTCAGGCGATGCGCCCCCCCACCCCCCCACACAATCAGAACAATAACAATGATCATGATACGCAGCAAAAGCGCCGTGGCGCCGGCCGAGTCGTGTTGAGAGCAGGTTGTCGCACTCCCGCAGCCTGTGCAAAGAACGGTCCCTAGGCCATGCCGACGACGACCCCCACCGCAGAGGCCATGTCCAAAGTTCTCAAGAAGTTGGGCTTCAGCTTTGTCGGTCTGCTTGCGGGAGCTAGGAGGACGCAGACAGGACGAGGAAAGGGACAGGTTAGCATGGGCGTGTCCCAAGATCACAGAGGGTGATCACGTTGTCATGAGACGTGAACTCATCACTTGTTGTCAGAGTGTGTGTGCTTCGGCAATCACCGTCATACCGTTGAGAGATGGTGCTAATCGCACTCTCGTCCTCCTTGTCCTCCCTGTCCTCCTTCTCGTTCTTATCGTCACCGTCATCGTCATTCTCGTCGTCCGCGTCTTCGGCGCCCCCCCCCCCTCGGTCTCATCCCTCTCTTGTTCCCCACTGTTGGAGGGAGGGAGGATAGGAGGTCCACCTGCTCTCCGATGGCAGCTGGGCCCAGGACAGCGCCTACCAGCGGCGGCCACCTGGTGCTGCGTCGCCCTGCGTAGTTAGTTGTGGGTCCGGCGCGGCGGCATGGGCGCGCCGGGCTTGTGCTGTGTGGTGCCTTGGCCTGCCCTTGTCAGGTTCTGGGTGTGCCTCGTGGCTGTGGCAGAGGACTCTTCGCGATGGGCTCACTGTCGCTCGCGGTGCTGCCACGGCGCATGTCTGCAGTACCAGGCCGCGGTGTCGCCCTCACTCTTCCAGTTTGCCGTCCTCGTGACCTGCTTCCCTTGTGTTGGTGGAGGTGCCCCAAGGCGAGGATTGGCTTGTCCACGTGCGGTTCCCCCACCCAGGGCAGCGCTTCGTAGCCCCATAGGGAGCTCCACCGAAGGCCCCAGTGGGGGTGTCCACGTGCGGTTCCCCCACCCAGGGCAGCGCTTCGTAGCCCCATAGGGAGCTCCACCGAAGGCCCCAGTGGGGGTGTCCACATGCGGTTCCCCCACCCAGGGCAGCGCTTCGTAGCCCCATAGGGAGCTCCACCGAAGGCCCCAGTGGGGGTGCCCGCATGCGGTTCCCCCACCCAGGGCAGCGCTTCGTAGCCCCATAGGGAGCTCCACCGAAGGCCCCAGTGGGGGTGTCCATGCGGTTCCCCCACCCAGGGCAGCGCTTCGTAGCCCCATAGGGAGCTCCACCGAAGGCCCCAGTGGGGGTGTCGCATGCGGTTCCCCCACCCAGGGCAGCGTTTCGTAGCCCCATAGGGAGCTCCACCGAAGGCCCCAGTGGGGGTGTCGCATGCGGTTCCCCCACCCAGGGCAGCGTTTCGTAGCCCCATAGGGAGCTCCACCGAAGGCCCCAGTGGGGGTGTTCGCATGCGGTTCCCCCACCCAGGGCAGCGTTTCGTGGCCCCATAGGGAGCTCCACCGAAGGCCCCAGTGGGGGTGTTCGCATGCGGTTCCCCCACCCAGGGCAGCGTTTCGTGGCCCCATAGGGAGCTCCACCGAAGGCCCCAGTGGGGCTGCCCGCATGCGGTTCCCCCACACCCAGGGCAGCGTTTCGTAGCCCCATAGGGAGCTCCACCGAAGGCCCCAGTGGGGGTGTTCGCATGCGTCTCCCCTACCCAGAGGTAGCGCCACCGAAAGCGATGTTCATATTTGCGGTATTCACAACTGCATATGGTTGGGTCCTTCGCCAGGCTAATTTTTTTTGTTTTCTTTTTATCGTTCTCTCTCATTCCCAACCCTCCTTGGTTGGGTATTCGTTTTGAATAGGGCAGTGTGGTCGCGTCCTTCCTCCTCCCGCCTCCCGCCTCTTTCCTGCCTCTTTCTGTCTTGCCTGCGGGGGGCTGCGATCTGTGAAACTGTCGCCACTTTCGAGGCCTGCTGGGGGGCTCAGCATAGAGGGTAATCGCGGCAGATTCAAATTAGACCTCGCCATCCCTGGGGGGGGGGCTGCGATCTGTGAAACTGTCGCCACTTTCGAGGCCTGCTGGGGGGTCCAGCATAGAGGGTAATCGCGGCAGATCCAAATTAGACCTCGCCCTCCCTGGGGGGCTGCGATCTGTGAAACTGTCGCCACTTTCGAGGCCTGCTGGGGGGCCCAGCATAGAGGGTAATCGCGGCAGATTCAAATTAGACCTCGCCATCCCTGGGGGGCTGCGATCTGTGAAACTGTCGCCACTGTCGAGGCCTGCTGGGGGGCCCAGCACAGTGACGCCACGGGATTCAAGCAGACCTCGCCATCCCTGGGGGGCTGCGATCTGTGAAACTGTCGCCACTTTCGAGGCCTGCTTGGGGGCCCACACAGTGACGCCACGGGCGGATTCAAATTAGACCTCGCCATCCCTGGGGGGCTGCGATCTGTGAAACTGTCGCCACTTTCGAGGCCTGCTGGGGGGCCCAGCACAGTGGGTACACACGCGCGGATTCAAATTAGACCTCGCCATCCCTGGGGGGCTGCGATCTGTGAAACTGTCGCCACTTTCGAGGCCTGCTGGGGGGCCCAGCACAGTGACGCCACGCGCGGACCCAAATTAGACCTCGCCATCCCTGGGGGGCTGCGATCTGTGAAACTGTCGCCACTTTCGAGGCCTGCTGGGGGGCCCAGCACAGTGACGCCACGGGCGGATTCAAATTAGACCTCGCCATCCCTGGGGGGCTGCGATCTGTGAAACTGTCGCCACTTTCGAGGCCTGCTGGGGGGCCCAGCACAGTGACGCCACGGGCGGATTCAAATTAGACCTCGCCATCCCTGGGGGGCTGCGATCTGTGAAACTGTCGCCACTTTCGAGGCCTGCTGGGGGGCCCAGCACAGTGACGCCACGCGCGGACCCAAATTAGACCTCGCCATCCCTGGGGGGCTGCGATCTGTGAAACTGTCGCCACTTTCGAGGCCTGCTGGGGGGCCCAGCACAGTGACGCCACGGGCAGATTCAAATTAGACCTCGCCATCCCTGGGGGGCTGCGATCTGTGAAACTGTCGCCACTTTCGAGGCCTGCTGGGGGGCCCAGCACAGTGACGCCACCGCAGATTCAAATTAGACCTCGCCATCCCTGGGGGGCTGCGATCTGTGAAACTGTCGCCACTTTCGAGGCCTGCTGGGGGGCCCAGCACAGTGACGCCACGCGCAGATTCAAATTAGACCTCGCCATCCCTGGGGGGCTGCGATCTGAGATCCCCGCTTTCGAAGTGGCTAGGGTTGCTCAGGGATTGTAACGAATCAGCTTTATCTAGTCCTTGTCCTGTAACCAGTGTCCTGTGAGTCTCCCGAATTCCGTCTGCAGGCATATGTAACCCTCGCTCCGTCATCGCCCCCCTTTATAAAGTGTCCTAAACTATTTGCGCCCCGCGTTTGCGGAGGGGTTGGGTACGTCGCCAGGGTAATTTTTCCCAACCCTCCTTGGTTGGGTATTCGTTTTGAATAGAGCAGTGTGGTCGCGTCCTTCCTCCTCCCGCCTCCCGCCTCTTTCCTGCCTCTTTCTGTCTTGCCTGCGGGGGGCTGTGAAACTGTCGCCACTTTCGAGGCCTGCTGGGGGGCCAGCACAGAGGGCGACGCGCGGACCCAAATTAGACCTCGCCATTCCTGGGGGGCTGCGATCTGTGAAACTGTCGCCACTTTCGAGGCCTGCTGGGGGGCTCAGCATAGAGGGTAATCGCGGCAGATTCAAATTAGACCTCGCCATCCCTGGGGGGGGGGGCTGCGATCTGTGAAACTGTCGCCACTTTCGAGGCCTGCTGGGGGGTCCAGCATAGAGGGTAATCGCGGCAGATCCAAATTAGACCTCGCCCTCCCTGGGGGGCTGCGATCTGTGAAACTGTCGCCACTTTCGAGGCCTGCTGGGGGGTCCAGCATAGAGGGTAATCGCGGCAGATTCAAATTAGACCTCGCCATCCCTGGGGGGATGCGATCTGTGAAACTGTCGCCACTTTCGAGGCCTGCTGGGGGGTCCGGCATAGAGGGTAATCGCGGCAGATTCAAATTAGACCTCGCCATCCCTGGGGCTGCGATCTGTGAAACTGTCGCCACTTTCGAGGCCTGCTGGGGGGTCCAGCATAAAGGTTAATCGCGGCAGATTCAAACTAGACCTCGCCATCTCTGGGGGGCTGCGATCTGTGAAACTGTCGCCACTTTCGAGGCCTGCTGGGGGGTCCGGCATAAAGGGTAATTGCGGCAGATTCAAATTAGACCTCGCCATCCCTGGGGGGCTGCGATCTGTGAAACTGTCGCCACTTTCGAGGCCTGCTGGGGGGTCCTGCATAGAGGGTAATCGCGGCAGATTCGAATTAGACCTCGCCATCCCTGGGGGGCTGCGATCTGTGAAACTGTCGCCACTTTCGAGGCCTGCTGGGGGGCCCAGCATAGTGGGTACGCGGCAGATTCAAATTAGACCTCGCCATCCCTGGGGGGCTGCGATCTGTGAAACTGTCGCCATTTCGAGGCCTGCTGGGGGGCCCAGCACAGTGAGGGCCACGCGCGGATTCAAATTAGACCTCGCCATCCCTGGGGGGCTGCGATCTGCGAAACTGTCGCCATTTTCGAGGCCTGCTGGGGGGCCCAGCACAGTGAGGGCCACGCGCGGATTCAAATTAGACCTCGCCATCCCTGGGGGGCTGCGATCTGCGAAACTGTCGCCATTTTCGAGGCCTGCTGGGGGGCCCAGCACAGTGAGGGCCACGCGCGATTCAAATTAGACCTCGCCATCCCTGGGGGGCTGCGATCTGCGAAACTGTCGCCATTTTCGAGGCCTGCTGGGGGGCCCAGCACAGTGAGGGCCACGCGCGGATTCAAATTAGACCTCGCCATCCCTGGGGGGCTGCGATCTGCGAAACTGTCGCCATTTTCGAGGCCTGCTGGGGGGCCCAGCACAGTGAGGGCCACGGGCAGATTCAAATGAGACCTCGCCATCCCTGCGGGGCTGCGATCTGTGAACCTGTCGCCACTTTCGAGGCCTGCTGTGATCCCCGTTTTCGAAGTGGCTAGGAGTGCTCAGGAATTGTAAATCATCAGCTTTATCAAGCCCTTTTCCTGTAGCCAGTGTCCTGCGAGTCTCCCGAATTCCGTCTGCAGACATATGTAACCCTCGCTCCGTCATCGCCCCCTTATAACGTATCCTAAACTATTTGCGCCCCGCTTTTGCGCAGGGGTTGGGTACGTCGCCAGGGTAATTTAATAAATCGTCATCCCGCATTGCACCCACTCTTCTTCCTCTTCTCCTTCTTCTTCTCCTTCCTCTTTTTCTGATGCAGCTCCTCCCCCTTCCCTCCTTGCCCGCGCGATCGGGTGCGCTCTGGGGAGACCGCGCGAGTCGTGCCAGGTGGGAAGGGGGGGGCGGAGGGTGAGGAGTGGACGTTCTCTTCCTCCTCTGGTGCGGAGGGTACTCCGGATTCCATAATAAAGTCGGGGGGGTCACATTTGGGGGGGGTCTGATTTGAGCTGTCTTGGAAGGTTCGGGGGGGTCTGGGCAAAGGGCCGCCCTTTCATGGATGGTCTGGGAGGGTCTAAAACTTCTCGTCTGGGAGGGTTGAGACCCCCTCCCTTTTATTTCGAAATCTGGAGTGAGTCCTCTTCCTCCTCCACTTCATATCATCTCCTGCCCCGTCGCTTCAACAAAGTGGCCCCCGAAGCTCTGCTCGGGGCGCTCTCCGAGCAGGGTCTGTTGGCTGTGGCGACAAGGCGTCCCGGGGAGACCCAGAACGGGTGGAGGTCCGCAGAATTCTGAACCCTCCCCTGTCTCACTCTGGAGGTCTCCCTGACAGGGCGGTATCTCTTGGCAGGGCACGTCCAGCGAGTGCACTTCGGTGCTCGTCGTGGTAAGGAACATGAAGCAATTGTGTGCCGCGCTGGGTTCGGGCGTCTTTTACCGCTGATAATGCTGATGATGCTGCTGATGATGCTGCTGCTGATGATGATGGTGGTGATGATGATGCTGATGATGCTGCTGATGATGCTGCTGATGATGATGGTGGTGGTGGTGGTGATGCTGATGATGACACTGATGCTGCTGCTGCTGATGATGATGATGCTGATGATGATGATGATGATGATGATGATGATGATGATGAGGATGCTGATGATGATGATGATGATGATGCTGCTGATGATGATGATGATGATGATGGTGATGGTGATGGTGATGGTGATGATGATGCTGATGCTGATGCTGATGCTGCTGCTGATGATGATGATGAGGAGGATGATGATGACGGGAGGCGATGGAACGTCACATAGAGAAGAGGTACGACGGGACGATCAGGGAATCTATGATGACGAAAAAGATGAGGAGGAGGAAGAGGAGGAGGAGGAGGAGGAGAAGGAGGAGGAGGATGAGGGGGAGGAGGATGAGGAGGAGAAGGAAGTGGATGAGGTGGAGGCGGAGGAGGAGGGGAGAGGAGGAGAGGAGGAGGAGGAGGAAGGAGGAGGAGGAGGAAGAGAGGAGGAGGAGAGGAGGAGGAGGAGGAGGAGGAGGAGGAGGAGGAGGAGGAGGAGGAGGAGGAGGTGGAGGAGGGATGAGCGATGACGACGAGGTCCCACAATCTGCTACTCGCTGATGCAGAGTTGCGGCCTCGTCGTCGACCACCCCGAGGGCACGCCCGAGCACCGCGCGGCCGCGGCGCGGCTGCGGCGGAGGAGGTGACCCTCCTCGTCTTCCAGAGCCGCCGAGGCGCCGACGGTAGCACGCCGTCGTCGCCGCCGCCGCTGCCGTGTGCAGTCGTCGTGGTCGTGGTCGCCGCCACCGCTGCCGCCGCCGTCGTCGTCGTCGTCGTCGTCGTCGTCGTCGTCGTCGTCGTCGTCGTCGTCGTCGCCGTCGTCGTCGTCGTCGTCGTCGTCGTCGTCGACGTCGTCGTCGTCGTGGTGGCCGTGGTGGTGGTGATGGTCGCCGTCGTCGTCGTTGTCGTCGCGGTTCTCGTCCGTCGCAGTCGTCCTTGCCGTCGCCGCCGTGGTCGTCGCCGTCATCGTGGACGTCGTCGTTACCGTGGTCGTCGCCGCCGCCATCGTTGTTGCCCTCGCCCCGCACGCGGCACCGTCGTCATCGTCCTGTTGGCCTGCGTCGCAGTCCTTGTCGCCGTCGCCGTCGTTGCAGACGTCGTCGGAGTGGTCGCCGTCGTACGCGTCCTGCACGCCGTTGTCGGACGACCGAGGCGACGAGCGTCGACCTCGAGCCCACGAAGGTCCACCTCGGGGCTCCCGTCGGGGCCCTCCCGGGCCTCCCGGGGTGGGGGGTGGGTGGGCCGGGCAGGCCCTCCGGGGCTGGGCGACGGACGGCGACGACGACGACGACGACGGACGACGGACGACGGACTGCGGCGACGACGACGACGACGATGGCGACCACCACGGCCACCACGACATCGTGGACAGTTCGTGGACGACGACAACGACGACGGATGACTGACGACGGACGGCGGCAGCGACGAAGACGACGAATGATGGACGACGGACTGCGTCGACGACGACGACGACGGATGACGGATGACGGACGGAGACGGCGACGATGACAACGAGGACGACGTTGACGACGACGACGACGACGGACGACGGACGACGGACAACGGACGACGGCAACGACGACGACGGTGACCACCACTGCCACCCGAACGTTGCCGACGACGACGACGGATGACGGACGACGGATCGCGGCGACGAAGACGACGACACGCGATGACGGACGACGGACAGCGGCGGCGGTGGCGACGGCGACGACGACGGACGACGGACGACGGACGGCGGCGGCCACGACGTCGACAACCACCGATGACGGACGACGGATTGCGGCGACGACGACAACGACAACGGATGACGGACGACGGACAGCGACGACGACGACGACGCCGCCGACGGACGACGGACGACTGGGAGGTTGGATGGCTGACGATGGGCGGCCACGACGACGACGACGACGTATGACGGACGACGACGGCGGCGGCGGCGGTGGCGACGACGACGATGACGTCGTTGACGACGACCGATGACGGACGGCAGCGGCGGCGTCGGCGAAGAAGACGACGAGGACGCCGACGACTGCCGACGGACGACGGACGACGACGACGGACGACGACGACGACAAAGACGACGACGACGCACGACGGTGACAACGACGGCGTCGACGAAGACGGCGACGGCGGCGGCCGCCAGGGCCACCACGCCGTCGACGAGGAGCCGAAGCACCGCCGCGGTTCCCGCTGGCCCCGGCCGCCCTCGGCGCGCTGGGAGGCGTGGCGGGGCGCCAGGGCCGCGCGCCTGCGCGCGGCGCGGCGGGCACTGCGGGGCGGCGTGCCAAAAGGCCCCTCGGCTGCTGCGACGACGGCGACGACCGCGACGCGGATCAGAAGCCGCGCGCTCGAGGGAGCGCCCGGCTGGGCGAGCGGGAGGAGGCCAGGCCTGGGCACCTCGCGGCTCGAAGAGGTCGCGGCGGAGGTGCTCCGCCACTCTCCGAGCCTTTTTTGGGGGGGGGTGGGGGGGGGCGCGTCGTGCTCCCCGGGGCCGCCAACCCGAGCACGACTCGGAGTGAAAGGCCGGTCCCCGAGCAAGGGGGAGGAGCCCGCGGTCACCGCTGCCTCGCTGTCGCCCTGCCGGGTCTCCCGTGAGGCCCTCGTCGCCACGGCGGGCCTCGCCTCGGGACTCTGGCCAGGAGGCGCCCCGGGAGAGGTCCTGGGAGCAGCGGTGTTGGTCTTGTTTGGTCTCCCAGAACGATGACGACGAGGACGGCGACGACGACGAGAGCGATGGCGTCGACGGCGACGACGGCGGCCACGGCGACCACGACGACCACGACGACGACGACGGCGACGGCGACGACCACCACGAGCACGACGACCACGACGACGGCCACGACCACGACGACGACAACGACGGCCATCTTGTGGACATGTGATTGAGCAAGCTGCGTTGATCCTCCCTGGTGCCCGCCAACTGGCCAACCTTTTTTGGGGGGCGTCTTTGCATACCGGCTCGTGGGAGACGTGCTCAGCATTGGATGCTTTTCTTGAGCGTGAGAAAGCATCCGAGCTGGGCGCCTAGGAATGACTTGTGAGGAAGCCTACACCGGGAACCGATGCCGTCGTAGTTGGGCCTTGGCTAGCATGATTGAATTGCGCGGATTGGGGAGCCTCTCTGGCGAGGGCGTCTCGTAGTAACATGTGATGACATATTCAGCGGGAGCCGTTGTCGTCGTAGTTGGACTTTCGCCAACCTCATTGAACAGCGATGCAGTTTTAGAGCGAGAGCGCCATTTCTGAGTCTGGGGGTTTTCGTGCTCCCGCTCTTGGCCCCCTTTTGGCCCCTCTTGGGAACCTCTTGGGCCGTCTTCGAGGCGTCGTGGGCCGTCTTGGGGCCCTCTTGGGCCGTCCAGGGGCCGTTTTGGGGGCCTCTTGGGCCGTCTTGGGGCGATCTTGGGGCCTCTTGGGCCATCTCGGAGCGAGGGCCCCAAAGACGGGAACGCTAATAATCTCGCAAGCATCCGAGGGAACTCGCTGATTTGGGCCTCTTGGGGCCGTCTTCAGCGGGATCTCGGACCTCGCTTGGGGCCCCTTGGGGGCCTCGTGGGCCGTCTCGAGGCCGTCTCGAGCATCTTGGGGCGCTCCTCGGCCGATTCGGAGCCCTACGGGACAGTCTTTGGGGCCTCTCGAGGCCCTGTCTTGGCCCGTCTTTGGGCCCTCTTGGCTCCGAATAAGTCGCGCGGGGACACGCGACGAGCCGCGGACAATTTAGGAAATTCAGGCCTGGGTCCTCATACTCATTTAGTCAGGACTGAGGACGGACAACTCCAGGGACCTGAGGACACTCCAACTCGTGCCTCGCGGCACGGTGGCGGATATACGCAAAGAGATGAGAGCGATAAAGAGAGAGAGAGAGAGAGAGAGAGAGAGAGAGAGAGAAAAAAAGAGAGAGCGAGAGAGAGCGCGAGAGAGAGAGAGAGAGAGAACGAGAGAGAGAGAGAGAGACACATAAAGAGAGAGAGAGAGAGAGAGAGAGAGAGAGTGCGATACAAATATACATGTATATACATTGAGAGAGAGAGAGAGAGAGAGAGAAATAGAGAGAGAGAGAGAGAGAGAGCCGAAGAGAGGCACAGAGAGTAAGCCATCAGCCGCGTGCCATGAGCCAGCGGAAGCGCAGCACGAACATGGATCAGAAGAGCCGAGGAGACACTTCCCCCCTCACTCCGCGGCCCTCCGCCGCCCCTCCTCTCCGTGCTTCTCCTCCCCTCACGCCCTGGCGCTCCCTTGCCTGCAGCCCTCCCCCCGAAGAGCGCTCCGCCTGGCCGCCCCCGGCGGGGGGACCCCGCCCAGGCGGCGGAGCTCTCGCCATGGCGTGCCCGTGCGGCAGCCGCGCGGCGTGCCGCTGCGGGCCCAAGGCTCGCCGCGAGCGGGGGGCCGGAGCGCGACGCCTGCAAAGGTCCACCCCGCTCCCTCCTCTTCTTTGCCTCCTCCTCCTCCTCCTCCTTCTTCTCCACACCCTCCTTCTCCTCCTCCTCCTCCTCCTCCTCCTCCTCCTCCTCCTCCTCCTCCTCCTCCTCCTCCCCCTCCTCCCCCCTCCTCCCCCTCCTCCTCCTCCTCCTCCTCCCTCCTCCTCCTCCTCCTCCTCCTCCTCCTCCTCCTCCTCCTCCTCCTCTCCCTCCCGCCTTCAAGACCGTCCACCCCCCTCCCCTCCTCTTCCTCCTTTGGGGGGGTGGTGCAGAGCCGCCCCTCCGAGGAAGAAGGGGAGCAGGAACGCACTCCGTCGGAGGAGAAGCAGCTGCATAAGGCATACAGTGCCGTTTTTAATACATGCTCCGCGAGCGGATCATGTATTAAAAAAGCAGGGATTTAGTATTAAAAGCAACGATGGGTTCATGCATACATTTAATCATGCATTAACCGTGTATTTAATATCATATAGTTTTAAATCCTATGTGTTTAAAGCTGTCCTGTACACCTTCGGAGCTCCGCGCCAGATTTCCCGGTTCGGCGCTGCCCCCCCCCCCCCCTGGCGGCGCCTCCGGGGGTGTCCATCGCCGATCCGACACATACGCGAGGATCTCTAACAGTTTTATGCATACACCTTAGGCGATGCTTAAGAAAACTCAAGTTTTCGGGCAGAGTCTCGATAATTCTTAACGTTTCAATGTAAATCTTAAGATTTTAATGGAAACGTTGGGTTTTTATTCAAGTTCTGAGACTCTGAATTTCTTAACCCATGATTTCTTAAGCATTTCGCAGGGTGTGCATCTCTTTACATATATATATATACACGTATACATACATATACAATTGTGTGCCACTAGCTGTACGTATGTATGTGTATATATGTCGATTTGTAGTTATGTATACTGTGGACATGTATGTATGCATGTATGTAACATGTGTGTGTATGTAGACAGGTAAGTAGGTAGGTCGGTAGGTAGGTAGGTCGGTATGCATGCACGTATGCATGTATGTATGTATGTATGTATGTATGTATGTATGTATGTATGTATGTATGTATGTATGTATGTATATATGTATGTATGTACGTATGTACGTATGTATGTATGTATGTATGTATGTATGTATGTATGTATGTATGTATGTATGAACACGTTTACGGTCAATGTGTGGGCGGAGGGGTAATGAGCGAACGTTGGCCGCATCAGAATGCATGGCAGCCTTTGTGGCTCAGGGCCTTGAAGGCCTGGGATGGTCCCTGCTTGCGCCACCGCGCGCTTCGCCGCCCCGCGGGCCCCGCAGCCTCGGATCTGCGGCTGGTGCACCGGGCGCCTCGCCGAGGGCGAGAGTCTGGCCCTCGCGGAGGGCGGCGCGCTCCTGGAGGTGTGCGAGTTGTGCTACCTCCTCGCGCTGGCGCGGCAGGGGGCGCGCGAGGCGCGGCTGGCACCGCAGGAGCGGGCGCTGCTCGTTGAGCAGGCGCGGCTGTTGGCGGCGCAGATTACGGCCCTGTCGACCTTGTCGCCCGGTGCCGCCTAAGGCCAAGGCCAAGGCCAAGGCCAAGGCCAAGGCCAAGGCCAAGGCCAAGGCGAAGGCGAAGGCTCTTCCTGTGCTTCCCGCTGCCGCCCGCGGCCGAGGCGCTGGACGTGGCGGAGGACGGCGCGCTGGCGGGCGCGCAGGCGCGGCTGCTGGAGCGGCAGGTGCGCCCGTCGGCCTCGGAGGCGGCCTCGCGCCCGCGGCTGGAGGTGCAGCTGGCGGAGGCGCTGGAGGCGGCGCGGCTGGGGCGCCGGTGGTGCCAGGGCTCGGCGGCTTCCCTGGCTTGCCTGGAGCCCTTGGCGCGGGCGCCGCGGGCGCGCCCCCCCCTGTCCTCGGGGCGCCTGGCGACGGCGCTGGAGGCGGCGGCGGCGGCGGCGTCGGAGCGGCGCTGGTTGGCGCGCTGGCCGCTCCTGGCGCTGGCGGAGCTGGAGGCGCGGGCGCGCCGCCTGGCGCGGGGCCCGCGGGACCGGGCGCTGCCCTCGGCGTGCTGGGAGGCGCGGTCGTCCCGGCTGCAGGAGTGGAGCTTAGCGGGCTCGTCGACAAAACCTAAACACAGGCAGCCACCCTCGTCGGGGCCAGCTGGCGCCAGGGCCTGGCCGTCGAGCTGCCGACCCACGACGTGGCGGGGGCGATCAGTGGAACCGCACTGTTCGAGATCGACGAGGTCGGCGTGCCCGGTGCTGGAGGCCAGTATCTGAGCGCGCAGTTCAGGGGCGCGTCACTGCCTGCCGAGGCGATGCGCTTTGACGGCGCCTTCCCTCCGCGCGGCGGCGGTCCTGCTGGGCTGCTGCACCTCTGCGCGCAGGGGCCTGCGCGGTGTGGCGAGCCTGCGCAGGCAGGGCGTGCCGTCCTGCACGTGGAGTGGCTGCGGCTGCGCTCGACGCGCGGGCTGGTGGAGCCTTGGGTGCGCCCGAGCGCTTTCGGCGGCCGTGGTGATGGAGCTGGTCGAGGCGGTCCCGCTCCCATCCCTGGCGGACCCGCCGCCGACCGCCTGGCAGCTGCAGCAGCTGCCCGCGCGCTTGCGGTCGGAGGCGGTGGCGGCCGCGGCGTGGCTGGCCGCGGCAGGCGACGGGCTCGCAGTGAGTCTGGCAGCCGCAGCGACGGCGAAGGCGAGCCGCGTTTTCGGGATGCTCTCGCGGCGGCAGCGTGCGGCTGCTGGCGGAGAGACAGCCTGGCGCCCTCTACGACGAGGCGATGCAGAACATCGCCCGCGTCATGGGCCTGCGGGAGGGGGCGGACGGTTCCGAGACGAGGCCGAAGGTGGTCGGCTACTTGCAGGCCATCGTGTTCGGCCACCACCCCGTGTCCCAGCTGCGGATCAACACGGTGCGCGAGCTCCAGACCTTGGCGACGGCGCTGGACCAGTTGGAGAGCGGCGCTCTGCCGCAGTTGAGCGACGTGCTGATGCAGAGGTTCAAGGCGCTAGAGCTCTCGCTGTCGGACGCGGGCTGGCAGGTTGCGAGCGAGCTCGAGATCGTCCCAGACGTGAGGCCGTCGCTGGCGTCGATGGGCGAGCAGGATCTGGCGCGGCGCTCGGCGCTGCTGCGGAGGCGCTTGGAGGATGCCAAGGGCCGCGGAGCCTTCGGGGCGTTCGGCCGCGGCCAGGGGCGCGGGTGACCCGAGGGGGGGGGGCGCGGGAGGACCAGCGGCCGCGCTCCCCCTCTCGACCCGCGCCTCAGCCTGTGCGGGAACTCTCGCGCGGGAAGGGCAAGGGTCGAGGCCGCGGACGGTTCCGCTATTTCCCGCTCCGAGGGGGCAGCCTCGCTCGCGCTCCAGGGTCGCCAGCCGCAGCGCCTCGGGCCGAGGAGGGGCCCGCCGCAGCGCCCTCAGGCCCGCGCGCGGACTCCGCCCCCTCGGGCGGAGCGGACCCCCCGAGGAGACAGCCCTCACCCGCGCCGAGTTGTGCTGGCGGGGAGCCCCGAGCGCCACACCTTCAGGCAGGACGAGCCAGCAGCGGAGGCGGCGGCGCCCCAGGAAGCAGGGCGCGGTCGCCCGAGACGCCGCGGCGGGAGGGGACGCAACGCGGGGAGAGCCAACGGCTCGCGGCCCCGCCTGCCGGGCGGCCGCAGGGCTGGCCCCCCGGCGGCGGCGCGGTGAAAGCGCATGGTGACGATGCCCCTGCTGATGACGCCCGGGCTGCAGCGGCCGCTCCTTCGCAGGCTGCTGCGCCGTGCGGACCGCCTGGGGCCTCGCCGTCTCGTTCGCTACCTGACCACTGGGCTGCGGCCCCGCTGGGGTTGCCATCTCCCACTGCTGATGATGATTCTTCTCGACGCGATCCTTTGGAGGACTGGGGAGAGCTCGCTGGTGCTGCTGGCGATTTGCTCCGTGAGCCCTATGACGTGGGCCCGATCCTGCTCAACCTCGTCAAAGACTTCCCCGCGTCGTTCGGTCGCTACGTCCGCGATTCCCTCAAACCTCAGCTGCGCGAGCATATGGCCATCATGGGAGGTCGGCTGCAACGTGACTTGCTGCCGCTACCGTACCCTACCATCGTGAAGACCGACGTCGTGCGCGACGGGGATGACCTTAGCGACCTGAACTGGGAGGCACTCCACTGCAGGCTGGTTGTCACGGTGCTGGCGCTCAACTGGGAGGCAGGCTTTCGCTCGCTGAAGTTCGCGCGCCATTGCCGCAGGCGCCCGAGCGCTGCTCAGCGGGCAGCCTTGGCGGCCCTGGGCCGCCGCCTGTACCTGGCGACGCGCATCGAGACCAGCCTGCCTGCGGAGCTCAACTGGGAGGACCGCCTGAAGGACCGCAAGATCGGCTACGGTGGCGCCGAGATCACCGCGCCTCACAAGCTGACCTTGGAGCAGGTGCTGGACGGGTTGCCGCCGCCCGGTGTTGCTGCCTCGATTGAGGCGGCCGACGTCGCGACGGGCTTCGTGCGGGACGCGTTGCTGGATCCTGGGCTGGTGCTGCTGCCGCCTGCGCTGCGCCGCGCGGCGCCGACTTCGGCGCGGGTTTGGGCTTCGGAAGGCGAGTGGCATCGCATCGCTGAGGCCCTGCATGAGCGCGGGATGGTCGGCCCGATCTCCGCGCCTGACATCGCGTGCCGGGATGGGTCGCCGCTGCTGAACGGAGGCTTTGGCGTTCCGAAGGCCCACGACGCCCCTGCCAAGTGCCAGGGCGGGGCGCTGAGGCCCGTGCTCAGGCTCTTCACCAATCTGATCCCGTCGAACGCCTGCCAAGAGTGCATCGTTGGCGACGCGCCCGAGATGCCGACGATGGGCCAGCTGAACGGCCTGGTCCTGACGGAGTCCGAGGACTTGCTGTGGAGCGGCGCCGACAGGAAGGCCTTCTGCTACGTCTTCCGTGCGCCGCCGCCGCGGCGGCCGTACATGGTGATCGGGCCGCCCGTGCCGTCGCGCCTACTGAGCCTCAAGGACGGCGGCACTACCCACATCTGCCTGCGGGTAATCGGCATGGGCTGGATCAGCGCGGCGGGGGTCACGACCCATCTTCATCGCAACGTGCTGCGCCGCAGCGGCTCGGTGCCTCGCGGCCTGAGCCCCAGCTGCGAGATTACCCGGCGCCGCCGCCTGCCGCTTGGCGCAGAGAAGCCCTGCCCGCCTGCTTGGATGGTATACATCGACAACTTAGAGATCGCGGAGATCGTCGACAAATCTGAGGCCGACAAGTTACGTGGGACGGTCCCCGAGCTGCTGACTGACGCTCGGGCCTGCTACGAGGCAGCAGGGTCACCTGGCTCCCCGGGCAAGGACCTGCACCGCGTGGTGCGCGCCACCACTCTGGGCGAGCTTGTTGACGGTGTTGAGGGTGTCCGTCGGCCACCTGCAGGATGCATTACTGAGATGGCCAGCCTCGCGCTCTGGGTTCTGGGCAAGAGGCGAGCCAGCATGCGATTGATACGTATTCTTCTTGGCCGCTGGGTTCGCGTGCACTGCTTCCGCCGCCCGCTGGCCGCGAGCTTCGCTTGCACCTGGAAGTGGCTCAACAACCCTCGCTGTGGAGGCCGCTTCAGCGTGAGCGTGATCGAGGACTTGCTGATGTGCCTGGCCCTGTCGGGGCTCTGCGTGGCCGACATGAGGCTCGATGTCGATCACCTGGTGACGGCGTCGGACGCGTCGGAGGCCGCTGGAGCCGTGGTGCACAGCACGGCGCTTACCGAGCGCGGGCGCGTCGTTGCGGGCAGGCGCCAGCGGCCCGCTAACGCCGCCTGCGAGGAGGAGACCGCCCTGATCACCGTCTTTGATGGTATCGGTGGCGGACGCAGAGCCTTCGAGATACTGGGCCTGGTACCAGCGGTGCACCTGTCGTTCGAGGTGGACCCGCAGGCGGTTCGCGTCGCGCGGCGCGCTTACCCTGGCACGCAGCACCTCGGAGATGTTACATCTGCTGGCCCTGCTGCCCTGGCTGGTCTGCTGCGGGCCCGTGGCGGCGTCGCCCGCGCGGTGGTCATCGGCGGCTTCCCATGCCAGATCTACACGAGCTTGAACGTCGACCGCAAGGGCTCGTCGGACTCGCGCGCCTCGCTTGTCGATCACATGCTGAGGGTCATCCGAGGCCTGCGCGCAGCCATGCCCGAGGTGAGCGTTGACTTCCTCGGGGGAAATGTGGCATCAATGGCAGAGTCCGACGTCCTTCACCTCAGCGGGTTGTTCGAGCGGACCCCCCTGGAGGTTGAGGCTGGTGACATCGGCTAGGTGCGGCGTCCTCGTCTCTACTGGCCGTCCTGGGACCTGCTGCCGTCGTGCGAGGCCAAGACCGTGATGGCGCTGACCATGGACGGCGCCTCTCGCCGCCTGTGCCGCGTGTCGCTGGAGGTGGAGCGCCCGCCGCTCGAGGAGTGGCTGCCGGCTGGCGCGCGCTGCCCTGGAGCGGAGGGTGGCGAGCCCCTCCCAACGTTCGTTCGCTGGACGCCGCGCTCGCAGCCGCGCCCCAGGCCCGCGGGCATCGGGGAGTGCACGGCTGCTGAGCTGACGCGCTGGGAGGAGGCGGCCTTTGCGGCGCCGCCCTACCAGTTCCGTGACAGGTGGTGCATTCACTGGCCTGACGGACGGATCGCGCCTCCTGACGCGGTGATGAGGGAGAAGCCGACGGGCCCCGCCGAAGGCCACACCGTGCCCTGCATGACCAGCAGTGCGGCGAAGGCCGAGCCCGGCAAGTACGAGGGGTTGAGGCGTTCGCTGGTCGGCAGCTCGTTCCAGTGCGAGGTGGTGGCGTGGCTGCTGGCGCACTGGGCTGTTGCGGCTGGGCTGCTGGTGGCGGTGCCGCCCTTCTCCGAGCTGCGCGAGAGCGCTCGGGCCTGGGCTGGCGGGCGGAAGCTGTGGGCTGGCGACGTCACCTCGCTGCGACGCAAGGTCGACGCGGAGGTCCGCGGCGAGCTGATGGCCTGCAGCGCAGCCGCATCGGCCGAGCAGCAGCAGGCGGGCGAGCAACCCGCCGCGGCGGCGCCGGCGGCGGCCGGCAGGCTCGGCTACGTCGGCCGCGGCTCACGGCGCTGGGGCCTCGCCCCGTCGTGTTTCGGCAACCCGTTCGCAGTGGGCCCGAGCTGCTCCCGCGAGGACGCGGTGGCGCTGTTTGCTGGATGGCTGCGCAAGCAGCCCGAGCTGCTTCGCCGCCTGGAGGACCTGCGCGGTGCCAAGCTGGTCTGCCACTGCAGTCAGTCCGAGGCATGTCATGCAGATGTGCTGCTTGCAGAACTGGCCAAACGCGATGCTACGTCCTGGCGTGATGCGGATGTCTCGCGTAGGCTGGTGATGGGCCTTGTGATGGCGTGCCACAGCAATGGTGCGGACCTTCGTGGTGACGGGAGCTCTGAGGAGCTCAGCAAGGTTTTCCCTCGGCAAGAGATTGATGCAGGTCTTTGGCATTGGCGTAAGGCACGACAGCTGGTGTGGGATGTTCCTGAACATATCAATGTGCTGGAGTGCCAGGGCGCGCTGATGATGATTCGATGGCGTGCTCGATCGTTGAGCCGACAACAGCGGGTCTTCTTGCACCTCCTCGACAGCATTGTCAACATCGGTGCGCTCTCAAAGCGCCGCTCCAGCAGCAGTCAGCTCAACAAGGTTGTGCGCAGCTTCTCGGCCTGGGAGCTGGCGATGGGCGCGCGGGCAGCATTCGGCTTCGCCTCATCTGCTCGGGACCCCGCGGACGCGCCGTCGCGCCTGAAGGAGGGAAAAGCGGTCTAGCCCCGCCGACAGGCGCACGGCCAGAGCTGGCCTGGGGAAGCTTCAAGATGCCCGGATCGGCACTGCCGCTCTCGCTAGATTCCGTCGAGCAGCCCAGCAGTTTGTTGGCCATCTTAACGCCATGAATCTGCCGTTGCCGTTCAATGGGAAGACACGGATGTCACAATGCAAGTTTACCTTGCTGTGCGCCGAGGGGCCACCAGAGGTCAAGCTAACGTTACACTGAGTTTGGTGCAGCACCTGTTGAGGACGCGCCAGCAGTCCTCTGGCGCGTGTAGATTTCAGCTCTAGCCTTGCGGCAGAGCATACTGTCGTTGCCATGGACAAAGACAGCCTGTCAAAAAGGAAGCGCGAGAGACGATTACGCTAGATGACCCGCTCGTGGGAGCGGTCGTCCATTTGCAGCTGCAGCGCGATGGGCGTATATGGCCCTCGTCTCCTCGTGCCTTTCATTTGCTGTTTCGCACTGGCCTGCGAAAAGATCAGGTGCATGCATCTCGGCCTTGTCCCGTATATGCGCAGAGGCGGTGCTACGCATGAGTGCTTGCTGTCAGGCGACTTGCCTAGAGTGTGCTCCGAGGTCGTTGGAGCTCATAAAGACAGCAAGATTTACCATCAGGTGTGGCCACGATTTTGGCCGACATGCGTTTTCTGCCTGCCACCCGTTCCTCGCTCCAGTCCCTCTCAGGACCTTGATTGCCCGCGTTCGGGCATACTGTTGCAAGTAACCTCAAATCCAGGCCAGGTGCGACTCTAAAGAATGTTGTGGGCGGTCTTCAGCCATATTTCAAAACACATTGGAGAGCTTTTGGTTGTTCTTGGAGTGGAGAGCTTCTTCTTCTCGGGCTTCTGGGCACAGCGTGGTGCGAGTCTGCTCCCCCTCGAGGCCCTCTTGGGACGGCGTTCTGACCCCGGTCGTTGGACAACGGTGTTACACTCGAGGTGTGAATTCTGCCGTGGCCTCGGGGTGAGCCCTGTGGCTCGCACATGCTGGTGCCGTTGTCTCGAGGCACTCGAAGCTCTGTCAACAGCTTTGGCCAACGAGTAGAGGGAGTAAGAAGGGGCAAC
>CAUYUJ010008458.1:232881-260381 GCA_963575745.1 Prorocentrum cordatum
GAGGGAGGAGGGGGAGAAGGAGGAGAAGGAGGAGGAGGAGAGGGAGGGACAAGGAGGAGGACGAGGAGGGGGAGAAGGAGGAGAAGGAGGAGGAGGAGAGGGAGGGACAAGGAGGAGGACGAGGAGGAGCCCGAGGTGATGGCTGATCCCCCCTTCCGCTCCGGGCTCCGGCAAGGCTCCCTCGTGCTGCGCGCTGAGCTGCTGCCAGAGGCACAGGTGCCTGCGCAGCATGGTCGCCCTGCCACTGCCCCCGTGCCCCGCCCCTGCCTGGCCCGCGCCCTGGCTTCCCCGCTCCTTCGCACCGTGACCCCCGTCCGTCTGTTCCTCTTGTCTCCCTCCGCGTCCTCCCTCGGCTCCCTCGTTCCTCGTGCCCGCGTCCCTTCGATCCTCCTCCTCCTCACGCTCCTCGTCGGTCCCCTGTCCGTTCCCCTCCTCCTCCTCCTCCTCCTCCTCCTCCTCCTCCTCCTCCTCCTCCTCCTCCTCCTCCTCTCTCCTCCTCTCCTCCTCCTCCTCCTCCTCCTCCTCCTCCTCCTCCTCCTCCTCCTCCTCCTCCTCCCGTTCTCCACAACCGCCCACCGCCCACCTGTGGCTGCCGCTCTCGAGCTGGAGTGCGGCGACCCGGAGGCGCAGCGTGCTCCTGCTGTAATGCTTTCGCTCCCCCCCTCCTGCGCTGATCGTGCGTCGAGCTCGTGGTGACTCTAGAGGCTCCTCCTCCCCTGCAGCACAGAAGGTGTGGCCGGCCTGGCCGAGAGCTGGACATGAGCGGCCGCATGCCTCCCAGGCCTTTCAGCCACGCGCAGAGGGGGGTGGGGGGAGGGGGGAGGGCTTCTTAGAAGCACCCCTGCTTCTTAGAAGGCGCGGGCCTTCTCTACAGATGTAAGCCGGCGCCTTCTTAGAAGCAGCCTCCTTCTAGGAAGCCCCCCCCCCTCCCTCCACCCCCTTGTGCGCGCCGCCAACCCTCGCCCCTCCTCCTGCCTGCCCCCCAGACTAATGTAGACACGCGCACACACGCAGAAATAAGCGTCAATGCCCAGGGGAGCATTGGAACACATGGGAGGTGGAGGGGGAGACGGAAATCCCGAGGATAGGATTTCATGTGGGGAATCCTGGACTTTGTGTCTATATGTTCCCGCCTCCCTGGGCCCCTTCACAGACATCCGGCGGCTCCGCCGCCCAAAGGTCTCTCGACGCTTCCCCTGGGGCCAGCTTTTCATCTTCGGCCTCTCGACGACCAACCAGCGACATCAAAATCAATTTTTCGGAGCTCCGCGCAGATTTCTTGGATCGGCGCTGGGCCCCCCTCGGCGGCGCCTCTGGCGCCGCCCCCTGGCGCGCTCCGCGCGCCAGGGATGGGGGCCCAGCGCTGGCCCGAGAAATCCGCGCGGACCTTCGAGACATACTATATGCTTGCCCAATGACTACTCGTGCCATCATCCCAGGCCGTCTCTTGACGGCCCGGGGGCCGAGAGGCTGGCCTGTGGGGGCCGAGAGATCTTCACAGCAGTCCACCGTCGCGCTTTCCCCCTCGCGCCGCCCAGGGCGTGTGGAGGAAGGGCGGGAGGCGGGCAGGCATCGGCTGGACACTGGCCCCGCGGACCCCTCCTGGCGCACATATCCCGGCCAGTGGCTCGAGCTGGGCCCAGCCGCTGGGCCTGCACCCCGAGGTCAGGGTGCCTCGATCTGTCTCGCTGCGGAGTCCGCGGCAGCCCGGACACTCTTCCCGGGGCCGGCTTCGGATCCCCAGCCATTTTGCTGACGGCCCCCGGTGCTCGATGAACGCTCAGGGGCCTAACTCGGCGAGAAACCTCCAGGCGTCTTTCGTTCCGATGCGTTGGTCAGGTTGCAACTCTTGGGTGTCTACTGCCGAGCACCGTCGCAATCGGGGCTGCTTCTGCACACGATCCCGCTCGATCCGGCCTGCTCTGGCGCAGCCCTGTCTGTGCCCAATCCTGCCTGGAACGGCCCGTGAGCCCCACCATCGGGCTTGAGAGTCCCTCTCAGTCCCACGACGACCTCCCCTGAGGTGCCTCCTGGCGTGCGCGATCTGGGCACGCGAGGACCCTGCCGGGGCCGCTCTCGGTCCGAGCCGATCCCGGGCGCCTCTCTCCGGTGTCGATCCCGTCCGGGCGCGAAGCGGGCCCGTCTCCGGCCTCAGGGTCCGAGCCCGACCCGCGATCCCGAACGAGCCGATCCCGACCCGGCTCGACGGCGGTGCAGCCGGTGCCCGACCACGTTTCGGGTACAGCCAGGAGCCCGGGTGCGGGGACCGGGTTAGTGGTAGGGCGTCGGAGCCCCTAAATTTGCCAGAATCACCAAACCAGGTCTGCCGTAGCTCGTGTTTTCTCGGGCGACGGCAGTTCCAGTCAGTGGAACGGGGCGGGGGGGGCGTCCCCCAGTACATATTACTAAATTAGGTCTCACTAAACCCAGTTCTGCCAACGCCCGAACGTTTTCTGGCCCGATCGGTTTCGCGATGCGATGCAGCCGGGCCTGCCGGCCTGAGGGGCAGGCCCAGCATCGGGAGGAGAGGCAGGAGGAGGAGGAGGAGGAGGAGGAGGAGGAGGAGGAGGAGGAGGAGGAGGAGGAAGACGACAAGGACGAGGAAGAGGAAGAGGAGGAGGAGGAGTGCGAGGACGAGGGCGAGTACGAGGACGAGGACGAGGATGAGGATGAGGATGATGCTGATGCTGATGATGATGCTGAATAGGATGCTGCTGCTGCTGCTGCTGCTGCTGCTGATGATGATGATGATGATGATGATGATGATGATGCTGTTGAGTATGATGATGATGCTGATTATGATGATGATGCTGATGATGATGATGCTGGTGTAAAGGAGGATGACGATGATGATGCTGATGATGCTGCTGCTGCTGATGATGATGAAGGTGACCATGATGATGACGATGATGATGATGATGATGATGGTGGTGGTGGTGTTGGTGATGATGATGATGCTGTTGATGATGATGATGCTGCTGCTGCTGATGATGATGATGATGATGATGATGATGACGATAATGCTGATGATGATGATGATGCTGTTGGTGTTGCTGATGCTGATGAGTAGGCTGATCATGTTGATGATTAGGAGGAAGAGGACGATGAGGTGGAGGAGGAGGAGAAGGAGGAGAAGGGGGAGGTGGAGAAGGAGGAGGAGGAGGAAGTGGAAGAGGAGGAGAAGGAGGAGGAGGAGGAGGAGACGAAGAATAATGAGAAGGGCCACTTTAACCCCAAGGTGCATCAACGATGTTGCAAGGCGCCCTCCCTCCAAAATCCCTTATTCGCAGGCCCCTGCAAGGCTTTATTTTCACTGTTCGAAGGGCCCTATTGGAAGACAACCGTCTGAGAATCTCCATCTGTGGCAAAACACCGCCCCTTGGATCAACACCTCTGGTCAACTTTACTTTTGCGTCCCGACGATCCTGCATTGCGCCAACACAGTATTCCTTCGCTCTCAGTTCCACGAATCAGCGTGACTGCTGCGCCTTGGCAACCTAAATCCGTGCCGGCAAGTTATACCTGGGACGTCAGCCATAATGACCCGTTAATCTGTGAAACCGGGTGTGCGTGGCGCTAAGGCGAGAGCCTCATGTTGAACACGCAACCGTCTGCAGCCCGTGGAAAACTTGCAGCCTTTTAAGACGACTGTGCGCGGTGCTAAGGCGATGGCCACATTTGGAAACCACCCGCTCTTGCAGCAGTTCTTGACGCTTCGCGTGTCCCCGCCACCAGTATGACGGACACGTTTGCCCCGGTACACGTCATGTCGCTGTGTGGGTCATGCCTCACGGCAGGCATCGAATTCCTCGACATTTTGTCCACTGCACGTGCCCGAGCTTCCCAGGATGCCCCCCGCCGTCTGCTTCCCCACAGCCCCGCGGCTGCGTTGTGAGTGGGCCGGCCGGCTAGCGGCGCGTCTTGTAGCTAATGAGGCTTGCCCGTCGGCCCGGACACCCTGTTCGCCGCGCGCGCTCTTCGCTCGTGGCCGCGACCGAAAAGTGTCCCCACCAGCCCATCCAGACACGATCTCCAGGTGCGTTGCCTTGATGAGGGCAGCGTAGAATCGTACAGTGTGACGGCCGCCTTGGATGCCGTTCGGGGGTGCGGAGGGGGGGGGGGGGGCATTTCTTGTATGAGCCGTCAACAGGTACGTTGAACAGCTCGACCTGGCGCCGTGTTGGCTCACTGGGGGTCCTTTTTGAGTCCTCTTCGGCACAGGTTGACCTATCACGAATTTGTCATCGGGGAGGGGCTCCTGTACCACCATGCTGTCAATAAGTCATACTGCCCCGAATGAGAGGGGAGGGGGATGGGGAGGAGGAGGAGGAGGATGAGGAGGGGGAAACGGAGGGGGAGCGGGAGGGGGAGGTTGCATGCGGCCCTGGATGTGCCACTCCTTGTCAATACTCTCCCGAACGGGTTTCGACACACATCAGATCATATAGTCCAGAATGGGAGAGGAGGAACCCGAGGAGGAGGAGGAGGCGGAGGAGGAGACGAGGATGTCGACGAGAAAGAGGAGGAGGAACCTGAGGAGGAGGAGGAGGCGGAGGAGAAGACGAAGATGTCGACGAGAAAAAGGAGGAGGAAGAGGAGGAGGAGGAGAAGGAGGAGGAGGAGGAGAAGAAGGAGGAGGAGGAGGAGGAAGAGTAGGAAGATGACGAGTCTTGTTGGTCCTTGGTGCCCCTTGTAGTGTCCTTGATGCATCGGAGGAGCCTCTGGTATTCTCTTTGGTCTCTCGGGGGGGGGGCTCTTGGGGGCCTCTTGAGGGCCTCCCTGGTGATGCTGGGCGTCTCCCTGGTGGTGCTGGGCGCCCCTTTGGGCCCTCTTGGGGTCATCTCGGAGGAGATCGGTCAAAGACGGGAGGATAAACTTGAGGCCACCCATCCCCTCCTTCGGAGGCTCCCAGATGGCCTCCTGGGGACCTCTTGGGCCGCTCTTGGGCGCCTCTTGGGCGAACGGCCCAGCGGAAGCGACAAACCCGGAAGCCACAACGCATTGATTTCCTAATGTGTTAGTGGTTGGCCGTTTTGGGCGTACTTTGGGATGCTAGAGTGGCACTGTAGGAACCGTTTTGTGGTTGTCTCAGGCCGTCTTGGAGGCATGTCGGGGGCTACCTTGAGCGGTGTCGGGGTATCCAGGGCCATCTTGGAGGCTGTCTTGGGCTGCCGAGGGCCCTCTTGGAGCCATCTTGGGTCATCCTGGGCGCTCTGACGGCTCGGGCCCCCCTTCCCATGCCCAGGGGAGGGGGTAGGGGGAGGTGTCAAGACCCCCTCCCCGCCCGCAAGCCGTCTCGCTCACTCCCACCCGCCCTCCAAACACATACGTAGCACCCGAGCCTGGCCCGAGCCGCAGCATATTCAGCAGTCGTCTTTGGATGGGCAGCTACTGGGGGCGAATCCGCCGCCGCCGCCGCCGCCGCCGCCTCCGCCTCCGCCGCCGCCGCCGCCCGTCGCCGCCGCCGCGCCGCCGCCGCCGCCGCCGCTGCTGTCCGCCGCCGCCGCCACCACCGCGCCGCCCGCCGCCGCCGCCGCAGCCGCCGCAGCCGTTGCCCCCGCCGCAGCCGCCGCCGCCGCCGCCAAATGTACTCTGTATGGTTTTTTGGCAGGGATGGGGGGGAGGCCGCATCGGGTTCGCTGCGCATGCTCCGAATTTGGAGGCAGAGTGTGTTTTGTATTGTGTTTACAAGGGATGGGGGGGCGCATGGTCTCGGGTTGGCTCCCAATCGCATGGGGGAGGGGGTGTATATTAATAGGAAACAGTAATCAAGCCCCCCCTAGATAGCAAGCCATCTAGCTCACTCCCACCCGCCCTCCCAACGCATAAGTAGCATCTGAGCCTGAGCATGTTCAGCGGTCGTCTTTGGATGGGTACCTATTGGGAACCAGCGCCGACCCCATGTGCGCGACGCTGGGGCGAGGTGCGCCACGCGCGCCAGGCGCGCCACGCGCGCCAGGCACCCCTGGGGCCCGAGCGTGCAAGGCACGCCTGGCGTGCCGGATGTTCCGCGTGCTCCGCGTGCGCCAGATGTGCCGCGCTCTCTAGCCGCGCAAGGTGCGCCACGTTCTGGGCACGTGCAGAGTGTGTCAGGTTCGCCTGCGCACGTGACAGCGCGCATCGGGAAGCATGTCGGCCCCACCATCCCTGTCGAAAACCAATGCCCATCATTGTGTCTGGTGGGCCTGCGCACAGCAGGCCATACGCCACCACCCCTGCCGTCCCTGCCAACAACCACTTGACATGATCGCGGGGTGGCCGCGCATGATCCATATTTCGTCAGAAGGTGCATGTTGTATCGTTTTTTCAAGGGTGGTCGCCCTGCGCGCAGCAGGCGATATGCTGACACCCCCGACGTCCCTGTCAACAGTTCTCGCGGGTCTCACGAACATGACTCGAGACTGTTTCCCCTAAGTGCACTTCGTCGCAGTGAGGGGGCCGAACGGTCATTCATTGTCCCTGGGTGCGTGGCTGAATGAGGAATTCGTGGTGATATTTCTGCTTGTTTGCGTTGTTGTTCTTATTGATGTTGCTGTTGTTGTTGTTGGTGTTGTTGGTGTTGTTTTTGTTTTTGTTTTTGTTTTTGTTGTTGTTTGTCACTTCTGAAGAATAATTATTGTTGATACCCCCCGTCCAGTGCACATTGTTTTTCTATTGAAGTGCCCTTCCGGGGCTCGCACCTTGTTTTTTATCAGGGAAAGTCTTGAGGGTCAAACTGTGTAGTTGGCCCCCGGATCGCGGCTCCCGCTTGATACTTCCTCAATGTATTGAAGAATTGCGCTCTCGCTTGGGACTTCCTCGCAGCTTACCACCGAATCGCGGCTCCCGCTTGATATTTCTCCACAGTTTATTCAGATGCCGCTCCTCGACACTCGAATGTCGCCCTTTGTGGCCCCATAGAAGAATGCCCTTCGTTTCGTTTTCAAGGGCTTCACCAACCACACGTGGCAGGGAGTGAAGCTACCCCCCAAAAAGGGGTACGATCGAAGACGAAGAGGTCGGGTATCCAGGGTCTTGGGATATGCATATTGAATGACACGCGAGCAGATAAGGGCGAACAGTCTTAATTAGATTGTTGTTGTTGTGGTTGTTGTCGTTGTTGTTGTTGTTGTTGTTGGTGGTGGTGGTGTTGAACATTATTTATTCTAAAGAATAATTATTGTTGGGCCCCCTGGTGCGCGCCCCCCCTGCGCCGCCTAGGCCGCAGCTACATTTTCATCATTTTCGTGAGGAAGCCTCAGAAAAGAGGGTGTGTACAGGATCCGGCTGTTTTGTTGTAATCCGCTTTCCCTTGCAAAAAACAATAGAAAATGACATTTCTTGTTCTAATATAATCAAATTTCAAGAATCCCTTGCAAAAAATAAGGTAAAGTGGACATTCGCGCGCGCAAGACGAAATCCTTCCAAAACCTTAGTGTTCGCAGCGATTTTAACATAAAAACATCAAAAAACCAATGGTTTTTCAACAAAAAATTGTCAAAATCTCATCCCGCGCGCTCTTGCGGATTCGTAGGAAACCCAACACTTTTTAAACATTTCTGTCAAACGGGCTTTTGCGAGCAACTTTTTCGAACTTCTGCGACAACGGTTGCGCACCTGCCAGGGCCATCATCCCTGTCAAATAATACCATGCGGGACACATTCGTTTTTTCTTCGCGCGCGCACGCCGTCGTCGTCGGCCGCGGGGCCCTGAATAGTAGCCACGGTCGTCCGCATGCCACGAAGTGAAGTGTCCGAACGTCATAGGGCGGGAAGCTGGGTGTGGGTGGTGGCGAAGAGTCGTTTGGAAATTTGGTAGAGCTTGAACCGGCCCCCCCACAAAGTGGGGGTATTGCCCGCCTCCTATGAAAACCCTGGCGCTGGTGAGAACGGAGTGTCCCCACGTGCTAGTAATTTCTGTTGTTGTTGTTGTTGTTGTTGTTGTTGTTGTTGTTGTTGTTGTTTTTGTTGTTTTTGTTGTTTTTGTCGTCTTTCCACCCGCGACCCACCTGCGACCCACCCCGCGACCCACCCCGCGACTCACCCCACGACCCACCCGCGACCCAACCCGCGAAGCACCCGCGACCCACCCAGCGACCCACCCGCGACCCACCCGCGACCCACCCCGCGACCCACTCGCGACCCACCCCTCGACCCATCCGCGACCCACCTCGCGACCCACCCCGAGACCCACCCGCGACCCACCTCGCGACCCACCCTCAAAGGAGGAACAACCACCCAGACCCGACAGTTGACGTTTATTAAACGGCCTTGGACATTGACTAAACAGCCCTGCCCTGTTCGATTCATTCTTTGTGTGCTTTTGCTAAACAGCTGCACTGGCCGGGGTGATTCTTATGGGGTGCATTTTCTGCCCTCATTACACGCGCGACCCAGCAGCGACCCACCCGCGACCCATTTGCAACCCACCCGTAACCCACCCGCGACGTATCCACATTGGTTTAACGAAAAAATCTGCGCCTGCGGCGGGCCTTTTTGGTAATCTGTGAAACTTTGGCGCCTGCGGCGTGTAATTTGTGGTACATAAGAACCCCCTCCCCCAGGCGACTGGCAGCCAACCAAGAGAAATGAGGACCCCATGCGCACCCCTCCCACAATCCCTGTCAAAAGCCATACAAAACGCAGTTTGCTTCCACAGTTGGAGCATGCGCGGCCAGACCGGTGCGCCCCACCACCATCCCTGACTCATAACAATATATACCACCCCGCAGATGCGGATAAGAGTGAGGAGGCGGTGGGGGCGTCGGCAGTTTGCGAGACTCTGGATAAGCCCGACGCAGGCAACACAGTTTCACAAATTATAAAATCACCCCAGTGCGACCCTACCTAGAAGTTGGAGCCCCTAGGAAAGCAGCATTAGTGGCTATGCTATGCTATGCCATGCCATGCCATGCCATGTTATGCTGCGCTATGCTATGCTATGCTATGCTATGCTATGCTATGCTATGCTGCGCTATGCTATGCCATGCTATGCTATGATAAGCTATGCTATGTCATGCTGCGCTGTGCTATGTGAAGCTATGCTATGCTAGGCTCGCGGCGACCACCGCTTTGACACAGATCGATCACGTCCGCCGCTGTCAGTGGCCTGCCTCCGCGCGACGTGGGGTGGGGCATCACCAGCGGCCCGAGCTTCACCAACCCATCCCAGATGTCCAGTGGCTCCAGCTGGAAGTATTCGGCAACCTGGAACCACGAGTCGCACCTCTCCAGCCAGTCGTCGTCCTCATCAAGCCACCGCCTGCTGTCCACAGGGCGGATGTGCGTGTACTGGATGACGCGGCCCTTGCTCCGCCTGGTCGACAGGCCCGAATTGCCAACTCCGTCGTTCAAGACACTCCACAAGCACTCGAGATCGTTGTCGATCATGTGGGTCAGCTGCAAGTGCCGAGAAGCAACACCCTTACCATCCTCCTCGTTCTTCTGAGATGTCAAATGGATGTTCGCTTCAGGCACCCCCATCTCGAGCAAGCCTGTGCTCCGGATCAGCCTGACGACCCACGCCTCTACCCTGCTCAGGCGGGCATGGTGCGAGTACCACGTGCCCCGCGTCGTGCGACCGATGAAGTGCATGTCTTGCAGGCCGCATTCAGCCGCAAAGAGCACAACGAACGCTCAGAAGCCATCCTTGACAGCCGTGTACATCTTGCCGCCTTCAACCCGCTGATCGTCGTTCCGCTTGGACTCGACGTCGTCCATATCGATGGCCACAACAGGCCGGGTGGGCTGTGCAGCACCACCTGGTGCCGAGGCGGGCTGTGCAGCACCGCTGAACGCCTTACTCCGCCAACCTCGGGACATGAGCGTGGGCGGCTGTGTGGCAGGGCCTCCGGACTTGAGCCGAAATGGTTACGGAAGGCATTGCTTGCGGGGGCTCCGGTCTGGTCATCGAGGCTAGCCCAGCATTTTTCGCACATTGCTTTTGCTTTGCCTTTCCTTTGCTTTTGCTTTTGCTTTTGCTTTGCTTTGCTTTGCTTTGCTTTTCGTTGCTTGTGCTTTGCTGTGCTGTCGTTGCTGTTGCTTTGCCTTTGCTTTGCTGCTATGCAATGCTCTGCTCTGCTCTGCTCTGCTATGCTATGCTGCGCTATGCTATGCTGCGCTGTGCTATGCTGTGCTATGCTATGCTATGCTATGCTGCGTTATGCTTTGCTGTGCTGGACTATGCTGTATTATGTTGTGCTGCGCAATGCTACGCTATGCTGTGCTGTGCTCTGCTATGCTAACGCTCAGCGGAGTTAAGATGAAGGTAAGCTAAGCTAAGATAAACCTGAGCTAAGATGAAGCTAAGCTGAACTAAGATGAAAT
Source organism: Prorocentrum cordatum (assembly GCA_963575745.1). Classification (NCBI taxonomy): domain Eukaryota; class Dinophyceae; order Prorocentrales; family Prorocentraceae; genus Prorocentrum; species Prorocentrum cordatum. Next base: position 243,187 of record CAUYUJ010008458.1, read on the forward strand.
AAGCTAAGCTAATATGAGATAAGCAACGCTAAGCTAAGGGGGCGTAGCTGGGGGAACCGCGGGGCGGATGCTGGGGGGAACCGCCCGGGGCGCTTTCCATTGCCAGGCCCCTTTAAGCCCAGAGAATAAGCAGAGCCTAGGTAGGGAACGAGCCCGCCGCAGGCGCCGATTGTTTCGTTAAGCAAATGTGGGTACGTCGCGGGTGGGTCGCAAACGGGTCGCGGGTGGGTCGCGGGTGGGTCGTTGATGGGTCGCTGTTGGGTCGCGGGTGGGTCGTGGATGGGTCGCGGGTGTAGAGGGCAGAAAAACCACCCCGTAAGAATCACCCCGACAAGCGAAGCCGTCTAGTAAACGCACACAAAAATGGATCGAACAGGGCAGGGCTGTTTAGTAAACGTCAACTGTCGGGTCCAGGTGGTTTTTCCTCCTTTGAGAGTGGGTCGCGGGGTGGGTCGCGGGTGGGTCGCGGGGTGGATCGCGGATGGGTCGCGGATGGGTCGCAGATGGGTCGAGGGGTGGGTCAGCAGTGGGTCGCGGGGTGGGTCGCGGGTGGGTCGCGGAGTGGGTCGCGGGTGTGTCGCGGGTGGGTCGCGGGTTGGATCGTGGGTGGGTCGTGGGGTGGGTCGCGGGGTGGGTCGCGGGGTGGGTCGCAAGTGGGTCGCGGGGCGGTTCGCAGGTGGGTCGCGAGTGGGACGACGACAACAAACAACAAACACAACAACAACAACAACAACAACAACAACAACAACAGCAACAACAACAACAGCAACAACAACAGCAGCAGCAACAACAGCAGCAACAACAGCAACAACAGCAACCCAACAAGCAGAATTCTCACCACGAATTTCTTATTCAGCCAGGCGCCCACGGACAATGAATGACCGTTCGGCCCCCTCACTCTGATTAGGGCACAGTGATACACCTTTCCCCTGGGCAGGGGGAGGAGGGGTTGTGGCAGGGAGCTCCGTTAGACCGTTCAGCCAAGAACGCTGATGCGATTTGAGACGAATGTGCGCCTTGCTAGAAATTGAGGGCCACATTTTGACAGGGAGCTTCGCTTCCCTCCACCCGTCAAGTTTTTTTGTTGCTGGCATGGATTACGGATGTGCGCGGTATTATGGCGAGAGCCACATTTTGAAAAAGAGCCGCCCTGCATCCGTGAAGCTTTTGCGGACCTTGGAAAACGAACGTGCGTGGAGTAGAGGGCAGAACCACGTTTTGAAAAAAGGAACCTCCCTCTAGCCGTGAAGCTCCTTGATTTTCTACCCTCCCTCTACCCAACTAAGTTGCGCGGTGCCAAAACGAGAGCCACACTGTGAAAACCACCCGCCCTCCATCCGTGAAGGTTTCGCGCCATTTTGATATGAATTTGCGTGGCGCTCAGGCGAGGGCCACATTTTGAAAGCCACCCACCCTCTTATCAGAGTAGCTATTGCACAATTTTGAAACGATTGTGCGCCGCGCTGAGCGGTGAGCCACATTTTGAAAAAAAAACCTGAAGCACTGCGGCGCCAAGGCGCGAACCACATTTTGGAAAGTTCCCGCCCTCCATCCGTGAAGGTCCCCTTCGCACTTTCAAACCGAATGTGCGCGGCATTAAGGCGTGAACCAGAATTTGAAAACCACCCGCCCTCCATCCATGAAGCTCTTGCGAATTTGTAGAACGAGTGTGCGCGGCGCTGAGGCGATGGCTACATTTTGAAAGCCACCCGCCCTCCATCCTCCATCCGTGAAGCTCCTGCAAACTCTCAAGGCGAATGTGCGCGGCGCCAAGGCGTGCGCGGCGTGAAACTCCTGCAAACTCTCAAAACGGCCCGCCTTCCATCCGTGAAGCTGGTGCAGTTCCAAGCTTCAAGATCATAGGCGGGGAGGAAGTCTCCAGGAACACGCCCGGCCCGCCCTGCCGACACGTCTCGGGGTGCACGCAGGGAGGAGGTACTTAAAAAGAAAAGGGAGGGAGGAGGAGGATGAGGATGAGCAGATGGGGGGGAGGGGGAGGGGGAGGGGGAGGAGGCAAGCTAGGTGCGCTCGCGTCATATCTGACGTCCTACCCCTCCCTCCCATGCCTTACCATGGCGCTGATTTTCTCTATCCGCGGACGCGTGTCGTAGCGGACCTGTGGCTCCGCGCGCGCGTGCGTAGTGGGTGGTGGTGCACGTGCGTGCGTGCGTGCGTGTGTGCGTGGTTGTCGTGGTGGTGGTGGTGGTGGTGGTGGTGGTGGTGGTGGTGGTGGTGGTGGTGGTGGTGGTGGTGGTGGTGGTGGTGGTGGTGGTGGTGGTGGTGGTGGTGGCTGGTGGCGGTGCGGCGCGGTGGTGGCGGGCGGATGGGCGCGCGAGAAAAGGCCCGCGCTGGGGCGAGAACGCCATCCTGAACGACGGAGGCCAAACACCGATCCGAAAATGAGGCCCACGCTGCAGCGGGAGCACGATTCGGAACGATTCGGGAGCAGAAATGAGGCCGGCGCCTCAACGAGAGCAGCATTTTGGGAAAAAATGACGCCGGCGCCTCAGCGAGAGTCGTTTCCCGGGATTTCCCGGGCATCCTGTGTGTAAAAAAAAGTACGCGGAGGGTGCGCGGCCATCACCCGGACGCCATCAGGGGAAGAGGGAGAGTATATTCATATTGAGTAATTGTAGAAGGAGGAGGAGGAGGAGAAGGAGGAGGAGGAGGAGGAGGACGACGGGGAGGAATGGAGGGAGGAGCACGAGAGACGATGAGGATGAGGAGGATGAAGACGAGGAGGATTAGCATGAGCATGAGGATGATCATGATGATGGTGAGGATGATCACGATGGTGATGATGATGATGATGCTGCTTGTGATGACGACGACGCTGATGATGACGACGACGGTGAGGATGAACATGATGCTGATGTTGCTGATGATGATACTAGTATGATGATGTCAATGATGCTGTTGTCGATAATCAGGATGTCGATGACGATTATGCTTATGATGATGTTTATGATGATGTTGGTGATGCAAATGATGTTGCGGATGATGTTGATGATGACGATGATGATGATGCAGTTGCTGCTGATATTGATGATGATGATGATGATGATGATGATGATGATGATGATGATGATGAGGATGATGATGCTGATGATGGTGATGCTGCTGCTGCTGATGATTCTGATGATGATGATGATGATGATGATGATGATGATGATGATGATGATGATGATGATGATGATGAAAGGGCACGTGAGCCCACTCCCACCGCGGGCGCTTCGCCGACCCGCGAGCCCAGGACGCCAGCCGGGCGGGGGCGCCCCCCGCGCGCTCTCGCGCTTCTCTCCCGCTTCAACCTCCTCTCTGTTATACTTCTTGCCCTCCTCCTCCTCCTCCCTCCTCCTCTCCCCGCTTCTCCACCGCCTTCTCCTGCAATCTTCCTTGCTCCGTGAAGGATTCCAGTCCGGGTCGGTTGCGCCGGTTCGGTTTTGGCGGCGGTCTGTTTTTACGTATTTCCCCAATCAGAGCTTGCCTCTGTAGGGGTCCTAGCGGATTCATTCCCCAATCAGAGCTTGCTTCTGTAGGGGTCCTAGCGGATATAAAGCTGAGGTGAGGTCGGCGGCCGATTTCGGTGGCCGGGGCCGGGTGCCCGGGTGCCCGGGGGTGCCCGGGTGGCCGATTTCGATGGCCGGGGCCGGGTGCCCGGGTGCACGGGTGCCGGGGGGTGCCCGGGTGCCCGGGGGTGCCCAATAGCCCAATAGCCCAGTAGCCCTATAGCCCTATAGCCGTATAGCCCTATAGCCCTGTAGCCCTATAGCCTTATATCCCTATAGCCCTAATAGCCTGATATCCCTATAGCCCTATAGCCCCATAGCCCGTATAGCTCTATAGCCCCATAGCCCAATAGCCCTATGGCCCTATAGGTCACAATCCTATAGCCCTATAGCCCTATAGCCCTATAGCCCGATAGCCGTATAGCCCTATAGCCCAATAGCCCTATAGCCCTATAGCCCTAACAAAAATCTGATTGGGGCTTTTCTCTGGTATCATACGGTTAGGTGAGGTTCGTCGCTGATTTCGGTGGCCGGCCCAGTTGCCCGGGTGTCCGGGTGCCCGGGTGCCCGGGTGCCTTGGGGTAGCCGGGTGCCCATGCGCCCGGGGGTGCCCGGGGGTGCCCCAGGGTGCCCCAGGGTGCCTGGGTGCCCGGGTGCTCTATCGCCCTGTAGCCCTATATCCCTATCGCCCTACCGCCCTATAGCCATAGATGCCTGTAGCCCAATTGCCTTATACCCCTACAGCCCTATAGCCTTATCATCTTATAGCACTATCGTATTATAGCCCTATAGCCTTATAGCCCTATAGCCCTCTAGCACTATAGTCCTATAGCCCTAGAGCCCTATAGCCCTATAGCCCCATATCCCTGTAGTCCTATAACCCTCTAGCCCTCTAGCCTTATAGACATATATCCCTATAGCCCCATAGCCTTATCGCCCTGCAGCCCTATAGTCCCATAGACCCGTAGCCCTACAGCCCTAAAACGATGATGTATTTTTTTTTCTACGGTGTCATTGTTGGAGAGTGAATGTGTGGGGTCGGCCGCGGGGTCCCTGCAATGGTGTCTCTATGGGCCATGCTTGGGCGATACATCATCGCTTGCTGTGTTCGGCGGGGGAACCACTTGAAGCTCCCCGTTTGCACCCATGCGCGAGACTTGAGGGTAAACGAAGCAAGGCGGCGGGGGGCCCGGGAAAGACGGCGGAGGCAACGTGCGCTGAGGGCGCAAGACGAGAAGGTTGGAATAAACAAGAGCGACGAGGTGAGTGTCAAGATCAGCCCAGCCAATCTGACATGCGGAACACTGCCCCTCAGTTTTGGGGATCTTGAGGACCAGGGCATAATGTGAATTCACATTGTGGGGGACAGCAACATGTGAATTCACATTTTGGGAGAAAGGAACATGTGAGTTCACAATTTGGACAAAACATATAATACGAGTTCGCACTCTGGAATTGGGATCGGGATCTTAATGAAGGGGCAAGAATGTGAATTCACATTTTGGGAGTAAGGCGAATGTGAACTCATTGTGGGAAAAAGTATCATTTGAATTCACATTTTGGGAGAATCGCGGGAACCATTTCAAATCTGTCTTAGGGGTCGACAAGTCATCGCTTAGGAACATTCCTGATCATGAATCGCACATTCAAGACACACTTACACTCCACTTCGCCGCCCCACGCGCGATATGCAAGGACGCCCGCGCGCATGAATGGTAATGGATGGACGGCGCGTTTGCCCGCGCGGGCAACGCGCGGGCACGAACGACCGGCCCTCCATGACCGCCAACATTGGATGCAGTCGTACCCGATCGCATACATGAGCGATGTATTGAACATGCCTGGGCCATTCAGCCTCCATTGCAGACCCCCTGTTGCAGACCCCTTCTCTCGCCCTCCAAATTTGGTATGGTCCTTCGGGCGTTTCGGCCAGCTCGATTTGGTCGCCACGGAGCGGTCTGGTCTTGGGCGGGTCGGTCCGGCAACGGCGACCTGGAATTCCTTGTGGTGGACGGTTACGTGGACATCGCGAGGTGTTTCGCCGCCGCTGTCGCTGCCGCTGCTGGGTGCCTCCAGGCCCATTCTTCCCCTCTCCCAGGACCCGTCTGGGGCCCGCTCGGTTTCAACTATGTCGGTTTATTTTTTGAAGCTGGTTTCGCCTGCCAGTTCGGTTCGAAGTTGCCGGTTCGGTTCCGACCGGTTCGGTCAAGGTTCCGTCTCGGCCGGCTCGGTTGCAGAAGCCGCCTGTTCATGGCTACCTGTTCGGTTCAGAACCATCGTGCTTCCCTCCGTAGCCTCTTGGGTTCAAGATGCATCCTGCCTCGGGGTGTGCAGGGGGTGCCGCTGGTGCGCGGCTCAACATTCCGACCATCTTCGAATCCAGATTTGCCTATGGCTCACCATATGCCAAGCCCGTTTCCACCCTGGCAGTCCATGTCCAGCACTGCCCCGCGCTGCCCCTCGCTTTGCTCTTCGCCCCGGCCTTTCGGACATGCCCGATAAGGATGGCAAGCGTGGTGCTGATCTCAAGCCCGCCCCCCCGAAAAAGACCCAGCGGCTCCAGGGCAAGAGGCCGCGCGGTGGCCCTTCTCCTGCTGATGCTGGTTGCGGCGGCGATTTTGGCTAAGCCTGCGAGGAAACCCTGGACCAGCGCGCCTCGAGAGAGCTCGCGAACAGGCTGTGAAGGCTGCTGTTGCTGCCGCTACCAAACCCGATTCGGATGTTTCTGAGAAGCGCGCGCAGGTGCAGCTCGACGCCCTCTCCAGCGGGCTCTCGGCAGCTGGGTCTTCGATGGGCAATCGCGATGCGCGCTTGGCGGAGATTGCGGCGCCCCTCCGACCCCTCCTTCAGGCGGCCCGTCGGCGCGTCGGCGGCGCCGCCATCCGCTTCACATGCGATATATGTAATATATATATATATATATATATATATATATAATATAATATATATTATATATATATCTTATAAATGCAGGACTGCAGTGGCGCTTCGCACCATGCACCTTGGTCCTTGAAGTTTGGTATGCCAGCGAAATAGCAGGAAGGTCAAGCCGACAATTTAGCGATAACTCATCGTTGCCTTTTCCGGCATCGCCGCTATAATAGTGTTGTTCGTTATCCTTTCTCCATGCTTCTGTTTCCTAATTTTCGCCATACGCTGCGCGCGCTCCCCATCCTCCTCAGCTCTGTTTTGCGGAGGCTCCTCCTTGGAGGGCCTCTGGGTGCCTCGCAAAAGTTGTTTCAGGCTTTCTTGAGGCCTTATGGAGGCCTCCTGGGCGTATTCTGGGGGCCTCCGGGGGCTTCCTCGGGCCACCCCGCCTCCAAACGCGGTCTCCCTGAACGACCGGGTCGCGATTCGGAAGGCTTCGGAGGGTGTCTCTGGGCCATCTTGGGCCGCCATGGGGCTCTCTGAGGTCCATCTTGGGCCCGTGTTGTGCCGTTTTGGGGCTCTCTTGGATTGTTTGGAAGCCCTTTCGGATGGTTGTGGGGTGATTTTGGAGCCCCCCAGGCGGCTTCGAACGCCCAGAAGACCGCCGTCTTGGAGCGTCGGGACGCCGAATAGAGGAGAACCGCAGACTTCACCAAAAACCAGCAGACAATCACTGATTTTTGCGTCGGGGGGCCTTCTTGGGAGTGCTCTTGGAGGTCTCTTGGGGGCCGTCCTGGAGGCCTCTTGGGCCATCTTGAGGTCGCGTCGGTCACTCTTGGAACGCTCTTGTGCTGTCTTGGGGGTCTCTGTGACGTCTCCGATGACCCCCCTGATCGCCCTAGGTGTGCTGGGAAGGCTCGGCAAAACGCGCTGCGAGGCCCGGGGGCCGCTTCGAGGCCCGTCTGGAGGTTCCCAGAGCCCCAGATCCCGGGAGTCATTTTTTTTTTTTTTTTTTTTTTTGGGGGGGGGCGGGTTTTCCCCCCCCGGCTTGTAAACATATATATATATATATATATATATATATAATATATATATATAAAAAAAAATACACATATATACATATATGTCTATATATATATAGGTTTGCAAGAGCGAGGGCGTCTGCAGCTCGGTCAGCCACTGCTGACTTAGAGTATGCTTGGCTGGCTGGCTGCTGGTTGCTCATCGGCAGCGACCAGGCGAAAATCTACGACATGCCCCTCGCGGGTGCAGTCGTCGTGGCTGGGCGCCTGGCCCAGCGAGAACTCGCTTCCCTCGAGCTCGGCACGGGCTGAATGCGTTGTCTGCCCCTGGCGCCACGGGGGTGCAGACCCAGCTGCCGGGGGAGACCCGAGCACGAAGGAACTCGTGTCTGCCAGGATTGTTTGACAAGCGTGTCCCCGATGTTGACGGCCCAGTTTTCGTGGGATGTCTGCAGCGGGAGCTCGCGTCAAATCTCTGCTCGGGTCTCGTCATTTTCATGATGGCCCCGCCGGACCAACTGGAACCCCCCGAACCCGAGTCTCACGTCCTCCCGAAGCTGCGCGTCGGTCCCGAAAGAGCTCCGTTCCACCGCGTCCGACGCGGGCTCCGAGGCAAAAAGGCTGCCCATGGCCATCCTCGCCCGCTTCCCCGGCCCCCAAGTTCTACTTGGGCCGCAGACGCGGCCGGGTTTCCGAGGCCCCCCCCCCCGCCTAATGGATCTGTCCGGTTCCAGTTCGACCCCAGTTCGACTCGAGTTTGATTCGAGTTCGTCTTAAGTTCGATTCAACTTCGACTCAAGTTCGACTCGGGTTCGACTCAGGGTCGATTCAAATCGGCGGACGTTTGACGCAGCTTCGACGGACGCGCGGAGCGAGTGGCTTCAGGAAGGCCCCCAGGACGAGCGTGCGACCCCGAGGCCTCATGCGAGTCGCGCCACAGACTGGGCAGGATCCAGCGAAGTTCGAGTTCGACGATGCTGCCATCGCTGGCTTCTCGTGATTCGCCGCTCTTGGCGAGCCGACAGAAAAGCGTATTTTCCACTTTCTAATTCATCGGCTGCAACCCTCGCGCGCGTGTTTACCTTTTCGCCGCGTGGAGTGCGAGGGCTCTGCCGCGGCGGCGGGGCTGCGCATGTTTGGGGAACGCGAACTACCCCTGGCAATCCTTTGGCGGCGCGATCGTCCGCATCCAGGAGGACCATCAGAGCGAGGCGCAGCACCGGTGCATATTCAAGGACGTGATTCCCTTGTCGACGGCATTCAGCTCTCCCATGTCCTCGTCTTCTGGCCGCTCGGGCTGCGGCGTGGCAGCGTGGCGTCGTCTCTACAATCGCGCTGCGACGTGCGACGTCTCGCGTGAACTTCGCGAGCGGCCCCCGCGTGCTGCTCGCGCAGCTGAATTGGCAGCGTCGACGTGGCGACCGCAAAGTTGGGCGCCTTCGTCGGTGCGCCTAGCGCGCGGTGCTCCGCGGCGAGCTGGGGTCAGCGAGCGCGCTCCACTACTTGCGAGATGCCTCCTCGCAACCGCAAGAAAACACCGTTGCCTCGCCGTAGTGGATCGTAAGCTACAGCGTTCCGTCACGATTCAGGAATGCATCTTCGCGACGGGGGCATGAGTGCCATCGCGTCCTTTGACGTGACGTCGCGCGGAAAGCGCCATGGCCGATTTCCGAAAACATGATATCACATCTGCGCGTGCGATTGGTTTCCAGCTTTTGCGTATGCGAGTGGGCGCTTTGCTAGCCGCGTCGCGCGGTCGGCGGTTTCGGGCGCGGCGGGCGCGGCAATTTGCGTTCCGCAGGGGCTTCGTCGGGGCCCGTTGGGGCTTGCAGAAGGGCCCCGAAAGGGCTTTCAGAGGGCTCCGAGAAGGCTCGGAGAAGGGTTCAAGGTGGGCCCAGGAGGGCCCCGCGGGGGCCCCACGAGTGATCCAACGCGGCTCCTGGAGGGCCCCGCGGAGCTCCAGGCGCGGGGGCTTTTCGTTTGGAGCTCCCTGGGCCCCTTTTGGAGCCCCCCGGGGGACCTCTTGACGGCCTCTGCGTGCCCCGCGAGTGCTTCCTCGCGGCTCGGGGGAGGGGGGGGTGGGGCGCGCGACGGCTCCGAAGGGCCCCGCGTCTAGAAAACAGTGGGCCCCACCGGGAGCCTCCTCGGGGCCCTCCTGGGTCGCGTCGGGCCCCCTCGTTCCTGTAGTGCGACGCTGGCGCTGCCGCGCGCGTGCTGGGACCTCGAGCGACCGGGCCGCGGAGCTCGCCGGGTGGCCGCTGGCGACCCTGGGGGGGGAGGCTCGCGTTCTGTAGGCGCGCGCTCGCGGTCCTCTGCCAAGCGCTGCGGATAGTTGCTGAGCTTGCCCCGATGCTGCTCGCGCGCGCCAAGCGCAAGCTGGCGCCCTTCCATGGCGCGCGTCCCAGCCCGAACAGACTCACAGCGTGCAGATATTCTTCAGTTCCTCGCTCCCTCGGGGGAGCGGCCTTCCACGCGGCCCCCCAGCTCCGCCGCCTCAGCTTTTAGCCTCGGCCCCGGCGCCGACGCCAACGTTTCGGCCCCGGGGGTGCGTTGACGAGGTCGCCCCGGGGCCCCCCCCCGCCCAGAATGGAATTTTGGAACCCGCGAGAGGGGGGAAAGGGGAGGAGGGACAGCCCTATGTTCCACGCGCCTTCTCACCCCGGGCAAGCGAGGGCGGGCGAAGTTGGCGTTTTGGTAAACGACTCCAGGGGAAGTCCACGGATTCGCGGTAGCGTTATATTTTGGGTCTCCCGCGGGTTTCCCGTGTTCCATCTCATTCCTCGGTCCTTCCCTCCCTGTCCCTCCCCGCCTTTTGGAAAAAGCTCCTCCCTCCTCTCTCCTCCCTCCTGCGCTTCTCTTCCCGCTTCCACGTCCTTTCCTCCCTCCCTTTTTGTCCCTCCGTCTCTTTCTTCTCCTTCGGTTCGAACTGGTCTATCTGTCTGATTACTGGTCTCATTTCTACGATTGCGAAGTCTCTCCCTCAGGGCCCAGCCCGAGCGGGGCAACTCTTCCCCAGCACCGTGTTTTTTCGTGTATATGATCTCGAACATGTGAAGCTTCATATGTTTCCCCAGCGGACCGTTCTCGGTGTTTGAATGTAAAGCAGCGCGGGCAATCATACGAATGTGCAAGGTTTGTGGTGCAAGCATGCGGTGTAAGCTATTGGAGGCCTTTCGTGCGGTGAAGCTATGCGGTGCAAGCTATGCGGTGTAAGCTGCGTGGTGAAATCTGCCTGGTGCGCGCTGTTTGGCCCAAGCTATGTGGTGCAAGCTTTGCAGTACGGAGTAAATTATGTAGTGCGGTCTATGTAGTGCAGAAGCTCTGTGGTGTGAGATATGCGGTGCAAGCTAGGTAGGTCGTGCAACATGTGTGCTGCGAGCGATGGGTTGGGAACTGACTTGTGTATGCTGTGTGGTGCACGCTATGCGGTGCACCGTGTGTTGTGGAGTTTACGTGGTGCAATCTACGTGATGCAAGCTATGTGGTGCAAGCTTATTGGTGTGCGCTGTGTGGTATGGCCAGTGTAGTGCAATCTGCGTGGTGTGGGCTATGTGGTGTAAGCTACGTGGTGCGGCGACGGACGGGTCAACCCGGCCCGCAGACGGGCTTTCTGTTTGGACAAATGGAGCGGCGACGAACGGGAACGGGGCCGCCGGACCCGCACACGGCCCGACTCCTCAGGAGGCATGTTGGACCCCCTGCGTGCAACCACTGTTTGCGGAAAGCGGTGTTTCTGCCGCAGCAGCGGCGCGATTTTCGGATCGACGCTGCGCCCCCGTCGTTCAGAATGGCGGGTGGCCATAGCGCGAGCCACGCTTCTGCATCCGATTGCTCCGCGGGTTCCCCGAACACGGGGTGATTGCGAGCTTTTGTTGTCGTTGCCTTGCGGTCGGCCTCGCTCTCGCTGTGCGTTCGGGGTGCCTCCCTTGAAGGGCAGCGGATTCTTCCTTCTTCTCTGCTTGGCTGGTGGAACAAACCATGCTGGATCCGAGTCCTGCCCTCGCGCTGTCGCCCCGCTCCTTTTCCTTCCTCCGCCTTCCCCTGGTCCGTCTGCTCCTCCTGCTCCTCGGGCTCCTGCGCCTGGTGCTGCTGTTCCTCCCTGTCCTTCTCCCTCTTCATCCTCATTCGCATTCTCTTGCTCATCCTCCTCCTTCTCGTCCCCCAGTGCGCCCAATTGTTATTTCTTGCTAACGCACCGAACGATCGGGGTCCTTTTTGGGGTTCCGCGTCCTCTATGGCACCTGTCGGTGGACGGAAAAATCAGCGCTGGGCGGGAGTGGAAGGATGTCAGATGCGGCGCGAGCGCACCTAGCTTGCCCCCTCCCCCTCGCCTTTCTTATTTTCCTCTTCCTCCTTCACCGAGGACTCTAGAGGCTCCCAGAAGTCTCCATGGCAGAGCTTTCTCCGGAGGCCCTCGGAGGCGCTTCGAGTGGCTTAAGGCGAATTCTGGAGGCTTGCTGCATACATCGAATATGTCAAGAATTTCGAACGGGGATCTTCTTTCCTATTCCTGATTGTGATTCCCCTCCTCCTTCCTCTTCCTGGTTCTTCGTCGTCCTCCTCCCTCATTCCCTCCTCCTTTTCTTTCCTTGGTCGGTTTGTCGCCCGTAAGGCAGGCAAGTTGATGCGTATGCTCAAGACGATGGCGAAGCAGAAAAGGATGGAAACGGCTTCCCCTCCTCCTTCCGTTTCCGCCCGCCTTCATCCTCCCTCCGTCCTCCTCCCCCTCCTCCTTTCCCGCCGACCTTTGTGTGTTGCCAGGAAGTTCAGAGGAAACTCCTCCTCCTCCTCCTCCCTCCTCCTACCTCCTCCTCCTCCTCCTCCTCCTCCTCCTCCTCCTCCTCCTCCTCCTCCTCCTCCTCCTCCTCCCTCTTTCCCCTCCCTCCCTCCTCCCCCTCCGTCTCTGCATCTCTCCCTTTGTTCCTCCCCCTCCCTTTCCTCCTCCTCCTCCTCCTCTCCTCCTCCTCCTCCTCCCTCCTCCTCCTCCTCCTCCTCCTCCTCCTCCTCCCCTGGGGGGGGGGGATGGGTGCCATGGCCTCGCCGCGGCGAGGAACCTGCGGCCTTGCCGCGCGGGCGCGACCCCTGGAGGGGGTGGGCGGGGGCCGCGAGCTCGCTCCGGCGATGGGAAGGGGGAAGGATGAGGTGATGACGATCGAGGCTCTGATTGGTGGGGGGGAGGAGAGGAGGATGAAGATCTAGGTTCGAAGGGGGGAGGCGGAGAGGAGGAGGGAGGAGAAGGAGGAGGAGTAGGAGGAGGAGGAGGAGGAGAGGAGGAGAGGAGGGGAGGAGGAGGAGGAAGAGGAGGAGGGCGGAGGGAGCAGGATGAGGAGGAGGAGGAGGAAGATCAGGAGGAGGAGGAGGAGGAGGAGGAGGAGGAGGAGTCTTCTGGGCTCCCCTTCACCTCCCTGCAGACCCCTGTGGGTGCCAGACGTCTTCCGGCGGCGAGCGGGCGGGCGGTCGAGGAGGACGACGAGTAGGAGGGCGGGCAGAGGCGGGTCGCGCTAGGCCGCCCAAGCACCCAGAGCTCCTCGCGTCGTCCTGCCATCGCTCGGACGTGTGCGTTTTTTTCTCGGCGAGCACTATCTCGTTTTTTTCTCGGCGAGCAATGATCATCGGGCACAGAAAAAAAAGAACGCATGACACCGACACGTGCACAGGGAATTGGACGCCCGAGCGACGGCAAGTCGTGGGAAGTATTCTGCCTCTGTTGTCGCGGGCCCAGCGCTCGCACATAGACCGATCGGGCGGGCGCAGGGCCAGCCAGTTGTGCAGCAGATTGCGGTCGGGAGCTTTTGGAAAGCGTGTCGCTCCAAGGGTTCTGGCCCACCAGGGCTCGAGTCAACCTGTGTTTTGGCGATTCCATGGGCCGTTTTCGTTTCGGTGTCGTTCCACAGCAGAGGCAGAACGAGGGCAGAAGGAAGGGCAGCGAACACAGCACGAACACGACGAACGCTGTTTGGCTCGAGCCCTGTGGCCCGGCACGCTGCGGCGCGAGACGCCATCCACGCCCCCACTCCCAAGTGCCCGCGTCCCGAGCCTTCCCGAGCCTCCCGCCCCGCGGACAAGGGCTCCCTCGAGGGCGCGAAGTTATTCGCGCTTCGCGCTTCGCGGTCCTCGTTTCTCCTCCCCCTCCTCCTCGTCCTCCTATTCTCCCTTTGGGAGGGCGGCGCGAGAGCGCGAAGTTATTCGCGCTTCGCGCTTCGCGGAGCGCGAAGCGCGAAGTTGGGAGCCCTAGCGGAGCGGAGCAAGACGCCGTCCGCTCGCAGGGCACGGCGTGTCGCCGGGGCCGCCGCGGCGCGCCGAGCAGAGAGATTCCCGGCCGCGAGGCGCTGCAGGAGGAGCGGAACGAGGAACGGGGCCGTGGCCGCGGGCGGAGGGGAGAGGGATCGGGTCGGGCGAAAGGGGGGGATTGGGAAAGGGGGGGTTACGAAATTTGCTGCATGCAGCTGGTGTCGGCCCCACCGAGGGGCCCATTCCTCGATACATGGGCGCCTCCGGCGCCGGGAGGCGCCGGGAAAATCAGCTACGCGAGCTGATTCTCAAACCCCCCCTTTGCTATCCCCCCCTTTCGCCCGACCCGAAGGGAGGCGGCCCCCCTCGGGCTGCGCAGGTTTTGCGGCGGCGTGCCTCGGCCCAGTCTCCCGGCGATCTTTCTTTTTTTTTTCCCCCTCCCCAGGGTAACGCTCGTTACCGGGATCATATACCTCCCCCTGGGAAACGCTGCCTGGAGCCCCATCCCTACATGCTGTGCTGTGGTGCACACGGGCGATTGAAGCGCCGGTGGCGCGGACGCACCCTGGCGGGTGCACGCCGCGGCCGCCGTTCCCGTTACCCTCCCGCCCGAATCCCCGCCTCCCTCTCCCGGGTAGCGAGCGCTACCGGGGAAAGACAGAAAACGGTCACCTAAGGAGTGCTGCAAGCCCGTGGGACACCAAGAAGGGACGGGCCTGGACATTGTCGGGCAGGGCTGGTGGATCGCGCCGTATCGCTGATGCATTTGCGACATGGCTCGGTTCGGGGCTCAATTTTCTTCATCCCGACATCGCCGATGCATGGCCGATGCATCGGCGACTCATCGGCGCTGCGGCGCGATCCTCCAGCCGAATCTACTCGGACCCCATTTGGGCGGCCTCCTCGGCTGGGTGCTGCCAACGACGGCCCCCGGCCCCAGTTCTCCCCTCGCTGCGAAAGAGTCACCACGAGCTGACGGTGTTAGGTCTCTTGGGACCCCCCAGGACCGTCGAGGACTAGTCCTGGATGAAAGCCAGGGGCCCAGTGGAGGGGTCAACACCTCTGGGGGTCCAGGCCGTGAGCAGATCTCAAGACGACAAGGTGCTGGGGAAGATTACCAGAGCCTCACAGACCAGGCGAGTTCGTTCGGGCTGGGGTTTACATAGCATTCCGGCTGGGACGGCGCAGGCAACTTTAACCACTTCCGAGGCAGATCCCGGAGCCCGCAATCGCTGCGGAGGGCGGTGGTGGAGGTGGTCATGATGATGAGGATGATGAGGATGATGAGGAGGAGGGTGTTGATGCCGATGATGATGGTGCTGATGCTGCTGATGATGGTGCTGTTGATCAGTATGATGCTGATGACGACGATGATGATGATGGTGATGATGACTATGGTGACGGTGATACTGATGGTGGTGATGAGGAGGAGAAGGAGGAGGATGGGGATGAGGATGAGGATGAGGATGATGAGGATGATAAGGATGCTGATGGTGATGATGATGATGATGATGATGATGATGATGATGATGATCATGATGATGATGATGATGATGCTGATGATGATGATGATGATGATGATGATGGTGGTGGTGGTGGTGGTGATGATGATGATGATGATGATGATGATGATGATGAGGAGGAGGAGGAGGAGGAGGAGGAGGATGATGATGATGAGGATGAGGGTGATGATGATGATGATGATGATGATGATGATGGTGGTGGTGGTGGTGGTGGTGGTGATGATGATGATGATGATGGTGGTGATGCTGGTGCTGATGATGCTGATGCAGATGATGCTGATAACGATGATGACGACGATGATGATGATGACGCTGCTGATGATGATGCTGGTGATGATGATGGTGATGATGAAGAATAAGAATATTAATCATATGATGATGGTGATGATGATGATGATGATGATGATGATGATGCTGATGATGATGATGATGATGATGATGATGAGGAGGAGGAGGAGGAGGAGGAGGAGGATGATGATGAGGATGAGGGTGATGGTGATGGTGATGGTGATGATGGTGGTGGTGGTGATGGTGATGGTGATGATGATCAGCTGATGGTGGTGTTGCTGAGGCTGGCGATGGTGAGCAGGGACGGTATGACGACGATGGTGATGACGAGGAGGAGCAGTGGCATCGGCACCAGCAGCAGCATCTCTCGTGGCCGTTCCGGGCTCCAGCCGCGCGCGCCCCGGCGCGGCCCCCGGGAGCTTCCTCGTGCTGGAGGAGCGCACGGCTGTCCGCCCGGGCGGGGCCTGGCGCCAGGCCCGCTTCTGGGCCCCCCGTGGCCGACATCCTATTGAGACCTTGGCCATGGATACCATTGCCGCACTCGTGCTCCTTAACGAACGTCCCCACCGTAAATGCCTATGGCAGGTCTATAGGTAACCCGATGTCGAAACGTGCCCCCCTCGCCCACGCATTTCAAGGCTGATAGGGGAAGCGCCGGGGGGGGGACCCTCCGGCGGGTGCCTACGGACTGCCAGCGGCGAGCAGACCCGCAGCCGCGCCACCGAGGTCTGGGTTCTGGGGCCCGATCCCGCGGATGCACGCCGGTCGTTGAAAGCGGGTAATTATTCGCGGATTCCCAGATCTCAGTCTACTTCAAGAGTCGATCTGCTCTTGCTGCTTGGCACCGCTCGTACGTGTGCAGTTTGTGCTCGGCGAGGACCATCGAGGAGCGCTTCGCGCCCTCCTGCGAGAAGCAAAGGGTGCGCACGAGGCCGAGCGAGCATGCGCGGGGAGCGGACGTCCCAGCGATGCCAAGGACACGGGGCGCTCCGGGAGGGGGCCCTCGCCTGCGACGGGTCCAGGGCGTGGGCAGCTCTGCCTCGGCGGGCGGCGGAAGCACGGCGGGGGCGCTGGTGGGCGTGCGGGACGAGCGCAGGGCGGGGGTCCGCCAGCGGAGGCGCCGGCGGCAGGCCGGCGCCGGCCGGCGGGAAGCAGAAGCCGCCCAGGTGATCGTCTTCGTAGTCCTCTTGCTGTGCCGATCGGGGGCGGGCCCTCGCACGCCCCCCTCCTCCTCCTCCTCCTCCCCTCCCCTCCTCCTCTCCTCCTCCTCCTCCTCCTCCTCCTCCCCCTCCTCCTCCTCCTCCTCCTCCCTCCTCCTCCCTCCTCCTCCTCCTCCTCCCCTCCTCCTTCTCCTCCTCCTCCTCCTCCCTCCTCCTCCTCCCTCCTCCTCCTCCTCCTCCTCCTCCTCCTTTTCTCCGCGAGGGTGCCGACGCGCTGCTGTCGGCGAGGCGGCGACGACGACGAGCGAAAGGAGCTGATCGTTTTCTTGGTCATTGTTCGGCCGACCGGCGCGGGCCTCCGCACTTCCCCCTCCCCTCCCCCCCCCCCCCCCATGGAGAGCAGATCTTGGGTGTTTTTCAGACAGGTGGAGTCTCCCCCAAAGGACGCACTGCTGCACACAGTCGCATGAAGCAGAGGTCCGGCGCCAGACCCCCCCCCTCCCTCCCCCCCTTTCGCATGTCGAAACGCAGAATAAGAAGACGCTCTCCAAGAGATGTCAACCAAGGTTGGATTCAGGGTTGCCGGAACGAGCC
>CAUYUJ010008458.1:265381-271892 GCA_963575745.1 Prorocentrum cordatum
ATGTGTGTGTGTGTGTGTGTGTGTCCCTTTGACGTGGTCGTGGGGGGATCGAGGACTGCAGGCGAGCAGTGGGCCTGGATGGACCCCCCCAGACGGCCCCCGAGACTGCCACCGCGGGCCCAAGGGTTGTCATGGCTCGGACCGAGCTATCAGACCGGGGTCGGCTCGGGGCTTGGCATTGCCCAGCCGTGTGCTGCAATTGTTCTCGGCGAGGAGCATCGAGGATCATCGTGGACAATCGGGCAAGAGAAACAAGCGCACGCACACAGCACAGAAGTGCACGGGGAATGGACGTCCTAGCGATGGCAAGGGGGAGGGCACCCCACTTTTCTTTGTGTCTGCTGGGCGCTCTTGTGCATCCTGGGGGAGGGGGTCCCCTCGACTGCTCCTCAGTTTGGCCCTGCGGAGGGTCTCGTGTTCCTGAAGGATGCCCTTCTGTCCTGGGCCCGGCCGTGCGAGAGGCGCACGTTTCTTCACCCCACGTTCATCAGGAGGGGAAAAAACACACAGACACAATGAATCGTCGATTTCCCTGAAAATATGGGGAAATATGGGAATTGGGCGGGAAGACAAAAACCCAGAAAATATGGGAAAATATGACGACTATTTTTATTTGTGTGTATTTATTTGTGTGTCCTTGGGCCCCTTGAGTTTCTTCACCCCACGTTCACTGCCCCCCGCCAGCGAGCGCCCGACGCAGACGGTGCCGTCGCTGCCCATACCGTGTGGTGAGCCAGCGGGGGGTCGAAGTGGCCGCACGGCTTTGTTGGGACTCGGGGGTCGTCCGCTCTGGTGACGACTCGGGCGGCCAGGGCCTCAGATCGGGCCGGACGAAAGGGGGGGATTGGGAAAGGGGGGGGTTACGAAATTCGCTGCATGCAGCTGGTTTCGGCCCCGCCGAGGGGCCCATTCCTCGATACATGGGCGCCTCCGGCGCTGGGAAAATCAGCTGCGTGAGCTGATTCTCACCCCCCCCCTTTGCTATCCCCCCCTTTCGCCCGACCCGATCAGAGGTCCCCAAACCGTGCGGTGAGGGACCGTGCGGTGGGGCCTCTTGGGGTCTCGATGTCAGCGCATGCTCTGTCACCGCACAGTTTCGTGAGGCGTTCCCAAGAGGGCGTTGCCTTCGAGGCTCGAAGGCGTTGTCATCTCTTCCTCGGCGGAAGGCGGCGGGAGGGCGGCGAAAGTAAAACGAGGCCACTTCCGCTGGCGGCGGAATTAAAAGATGCGGTTCCAAGAGATGACAACGTTTTTGGTTCATTGTTCCCGAAGTCCGCATTGTTTGTGACCCCCAAGATGTGGGGAGGGGGGTCCAGTAAGTCCTTTCTGTTTGGGGCCTCCTCTGTCCTGATCCCTGCCTGCTGCATCCTTCGGCGTCCGGATCGCCTCGGGATGGCCTCGGAATGGCTTCGGTAGCCCGGGAATGGTCTTGGCATTGCTTCGGATTGCCCGGGAGTGGCCTCGGGTAGTCTCAGACAGGATCGGGTATGGCGCGGACGGCCAGGTTAGGGGGCAGACAAGGTCCCCCATACTTTCAACGTCAGGCCCAGCGCCGACCTAAAAGATCCGCGCGGACCTCCGACACGTTATGCGTATGTTGTGTCCTTCGTCATGGTGCGCCCGACTTGCCATCCCTTTACGGATCGTGATGCCCTGGCCCCAGCCGAGCTAGCCCCGCCACGGTTCGATCCCTCCTGATGAGTCCCGCCATGCCATCCTTTGTCGCCGCCGTCACGGTCGTGCACCATCGGTCTCACGGCGTTTGGGTCCCGTGCTGCTTCAGCTGTGGGTGCCCTCGTCCTTTCAGAGTTTGGCTTCGATCCGTCGTTGGTCCCCAGTTGCTGTCACATGTCATGCTGCACTCCACGGAGTATCCGAGGAGCGTGGCCATTGCGGGCCTCGGCTTGCGCCCGCCCTGCCCGCCCTGCCCGCCCTGCCGGAACGACCTGCGGAGTAGATATTGTATTGAGCATGCTCGTTTTTTTGTGTACGCATTGTTCATTTCTAGTTCGTCTCGCGGGCAACCCTGAAGTAGCGCGCATAAGTCTTACGTCTTCTAATTCTTCCCGGAATGAGAAATGCGCGGCTTCAGAATTGACGGTCCTTCCGAAACACGAATCTGCATGGTTGTCTCCTTTTTGCCTCCACCGCCCGCCCCCTCTCCCGACGTCGTGCGTCCGTCGAGCTTAAAAGGAGCACATTTGAATATTCGAAACGATAATTATGATAGATTCATGTTCCGGTGATCCAAAACACGGGTCTACATGCGTGTCTGGGTTTTTGCATTGCTGTCTTCCTTGTGCCTCAACATCTCGCCCCTTCTTCTGGCCGTGCGTTTACGTCCCTTCCCGTGCGTTTCCGGAAATCGAGCTATATACCGGGATTGTCGGATGATTCTAGTTTTATTTAACATTAATATACAAATTATCGCTTTCTTTCCGCCAGGCCCTCCGCTTCAAGACCCGCGAGAAGGAGGAGGAGGAGGAGGAGGAGGAGGAAAAGGAGGAGGAGGAGGTGGAGGAGGAGGAGGAGGAATGATGAGCACTGCACTGGCGTCGGCGACGGCAGTTTTGCCGCCGGGGGCTCCCGCCCTGGCAGGCGAGGGACCCCCCCGCGCTCGGTCGTGAGCGGGTGCGCCAACAACGTCCTGGCGCCGCCGGATGCCGTCTTGTCCCAGGCCGCGAGGGTCGAGGATCGATTTCGACACCTGGCGGCCGCGCAAGGATCCGGGATCGATAACGGATAGAGGCCCGATCCCATCGAGGGTCGAAGATCGCTGCTATCGAGGTTCAGAGGTCGTGGGTCGGGGATCGAGGATGGATCCGATCGAGGATCGAGGATCGAGGATCGAGGATCGAGGATCGGTCGAGGAGCGAGGATCGATCCGAGGGAGGCGGCTGGCCTTCGCTGCTCCGGGGCCCCTGGGCTCCTCGGGGCTGGCCTCGGGCCACGGCGTCATCGGCTGCACGTGAGAGTGATCCCTGGCGGGAGTGTCGCAAGAGGGACCTAATCTCAGGAGCCTTGAGGCGGGGGTCCATGCAGACGGGGGTCAGCCAGCGCGCCCGCTCTTGCAGGATCCTGCAGGGCCAGGGTCGCATTGACCCGGGCTTGGGCGCAGGATCCTGCAGGATCTTGCAGCGTCTTTCGCATTGACCTGGGCTTGGGTGCAGGACTTTGATGGATCTTGGAGGATTTTGCAGTGCCTGACTGACCCGGGTCTGCATTGACCTGGATCAGAAGATCCCCGACCCAATGGGCCCCCCCCCCACCTCTGAAATTCGCCGAGTGCGAGGCGATAGCGGCGGCTTGCGCGCCTGTGTTCGGCCTCCGGGCGGCCCCCGCTAAGCCTGGCACCAAAGGTGACTCTTACCCAGGGTCACTTAGCGATGGCTTGCGTGCAGCCGAGGTCGTCGGATAATGACTCGGGATGTACCGCCAGCCCTGGGGGCGACCCAGACTTTTTCCGCCTCGGCGCGGCAGAGGCAATCCGCTGTCGCGCTCGGGTTGCCAGGTGCATTCGGCAGACTGATTGACTGGTTGCAAGAGTAATAAAGACAGGGCGGGGGGTAGCGGCCGCGGGGAACTCGGGGAGGGGGAGGAGGAGGAGGAGGAGGAGGAGGAGGAGGAGGAGGAGGAGGAGGAGGAGACGGAGACTGAGGAGGAGGAGAAGGAGGAGGAGGAGGAGGAGGAGAAGGAGGAGAAGGAGCGCGCCAGGGCGGGGAGAGGAGCAGGATGAGGACGAGGACGAGAACGAGCACGAGGAGGAGGAGGAGGAGGAGAGGAGGAGGAGGAGGAGGAGGATGGAGGATAGGAGGAAGAGGAGGAGGAGGAGGAGGAGGAGGAGGAGGAGGAGCGCGCGCGCCAGGGCGGGCAGCCCAGGCTGAAGTGACCTGGCAGGGGGCGCGGGATGGCAAGAGGGGCGACCCAGACAGCCGACGTTGTGATTTTTTCGCGGCGTGGCTCCCCACAGTCCCGAGTCTTTTGTCGACGGTTCAGGGGCCCGGTGAGGGCCTTCAGATGTCGTAATCGGTCAACGGCCTCCCGTCGTGACTTCCACGCGGCGCGATGGCGCCTCGGTATTATTTCTTGAGGCTGGGGGTGTACCCCGCCCTCCTACACCAAGGGGCCGTCCCCCCTTGCCTTGGCATCGCTGGGACGTGTTTTTCCCAACCATCCTGTGGTGTTGGGTCCTCGTTTTGAAGAGACGGTGCCCCCGTTCCTCTCCTTCTCTCCTCCCCCCCTCCCTCCCCTACCTTGCCTCTGCTCATCGGGCACACCTCTCACGCGTTTTCGTAGCCCCATAGGGGAGCTTCCACCGAAGCCCGAAAGGGCCCCAGTGGGGGTGTCCACATGCGGTTCCCACACCCAGGGCAGCGTTTCGTAGCCCCATAGGGAGCTCCACCGAAGGCCCCAGTGGGGGTGTTCGCATGCGGTTTCCCCACCCAGGGCAGCGTTTCGTAGCCCCATAGGGAGCTCCACCGAAGGCCCCAGTGGGGGTGTTCGCATGCGGTTCCCCCACCCAGGGCAGCGTTTCGTAGCCCCATAGGGAGCTCCACCGAAGGCCCAGTGGGGGTGTTCGCATGCGGTTCCCCCACCCAGGGCAGCGTTTCGTGGCCCCATAGGGAGCTCCACCGAAGGCCCCAGTGGGGGTGTTCGCATGCGGTTCCCCCACCCAGGGCAGCGTTTCGTAGCACCATAGGGAGCTCCACCGAAGGCCCCAGTGGCGCAGTTCGCATGCGGTTCCCCCACCCAGGGCAGCGTTTCGTAGCCCCATAGGGAGCTCCACCGAAGGCCCCAGTGGGGGTGTTCGCATGCGTTCCCCCCACCCCAGGGCACGTTTCGAAGCCTGATTACCCGTGGCCGACGTAACACAAATTTGGGGGTGTCCACATGCGGTTCCCCCACCCAGGCAGCGTTTCGTAGCCCCAGAGGGAGTTCCACCGAAGGCCCCAGTGGGGGTGTCCACATGCGGTTCCCCCACCCAGGGCAGCGTTTCGTGGCCCCATAGGGAGCTCCACCGAAGGCCCCGGTGGGGGTGTCCACATGCGGTTCCCCCACCCAGGGCAGCGTTTCGTGGCCCCATAGGGAGCTCCACCGAAGGCCCCAGTGGGGGTGTTTCGCATGTGCGGTTCCCCCCCAGGGCCAGCGTTTCGTAGACTCATCAGAACGAACTATAGGGTGCTCCACCGAAGGCCCCAGTGGGGTTGTTCGCATGCGGTTCCCCCACCCAGGGCAGCGTTTCGTGGCCCCATAGGGAGCTCCACCGAAGGCCCCAGTGGGGGTGTTCGCATGCGGTTCCCCCACCCAGGGCAGCGTTTCGTGGCCCCATAGGGAGCTCCACCGAAGGGCCCCAGTGGGGGTGTTCGCATGCGGTTCCCCCACCCAGGGCAGCGTTTCGTAGCCCCATAGGGAGCTCCACCGAAGGCCCCAGTGGGTGTGTTCGCATGCGGTTCCCCCACCCAGGGCAGCGTTTCGTGGCCCCATAGGGAGCTCCACCGAAGGCCCCAGTGGGGGTGTTCGCATGCGGTTCCCCCACCCAGGGCAGCGTTTCGTAGCCCCATAGGGAGCTCCACCGAAGGCCCCAGTGGGGGTGTTCGCATGCGGTTCCCCCACCCAGGGCATCGTTTCGTGGCCCCATAGGGAGCTCCACCGAAGGCCCCAGTGGGGGTGTTCGCATGCGGTTCCCCCACCCAGGGCAGCGTTTCGTAGCCCCATAGGGAGCTCCACCGAAGGCCCCAGTGGGGGTGTTCGCATGCGCTTCCCCCACCCAGGGCAGCGTTTCGTGGCACCATAGGGAGCTCCACCGAAGGCCCCAGTGGCGCAGTTCGCATGCGGTTCCCCCACCCAGGGCAGCGTTTCGTAGCCCCATAAGGAGCTCCACCGAAGGCCCGCCCCGGTGGCGCAGTCCGCATGCGGTTCCCCCATCCAGGGCAGCGCTTCGTGGCCCCATATGGAGCCCCACCGAAAGCGGCACCCACAACGCGTTACCAACAATTGCTTATGGTTGGGTCTTTCGCCAGGATAATTTTTTGGGGGGGGGCGGGGACCATCGAGGAGAATTCTGGATCACCTGGCCAAAGAAGCAAGCACGACATCGAAACATGTACGGGAAATGGACGTCCGAGCGATGGCGAGTTGTGCTGACTCCCTTAGTAGTCGTAGTCGTCGTCGTAGTCGTAGTAGTAGTAGTAGTAGTAGTAGTAGTAGTAGTAGTAGTAGTAGTAGTAGTAGTAGGCGTCGTATGAGTAGCAGAAGTAGTAGCAACAGTAGTAGTAATAGTAGTAGTAGTAGTAGTAGTAGTAGTAGTAGTAGTAGTAGTAGTAGTAGTAGTAGTAGTAGGAGTAGTAGGAGTAGTAGTAGTGGTGGTAGTAGTAGTAGTAGTAGTCGTAGTCGTAGTCGTATCCGTAGTCGTATTCGTAGTAGTAGTAGTAGTAGTAGTAGTAGTAGTAGTAGTCGTCGTAGTAGTCGTAGTAGTAGTAGTAGTAGTAGTAGTAGTAGTAGTAGTAGTAGT
>CAUYUJ010008458.1:271992-274492 GCA_963575745.1 Prorocentrum cordatum
TTCTCTTTTAGTATGTAAACATGTCCCCGGTGCCCAACTTGAAGGAGGCCGGCGGATTCTTTCCCTGATAAATATCGAGGTCGAAGGAGGCTGGCGGATTAAAATGTGAGGATGTCTCAGGCGAAACGCTGGTTTTTGAAATCCCGATCAATAAATCACAGGGTGCGGGACACCTCAGCACGACCACACCCCCAGCATGACCACACCCCAGCACGACCACGCCCAGCACGACCACGCCCCAGCACGACCACACCCCAGCACGACCACACCCCAGCACGACCACACCCCAGCACGACCACACCCCCGCACGACCACACCCCAGCACCAGCACGACCACACCCCAGCACGACCCGATCGATAAATCACAGGGTGCGGACCACCCCAGCACGACCACACGCCAGCACGACCCCACCCCAGCACGACCCCACCCCAGCACGACCACGCCCCAGCACGACCACACCCCAGCACGACCACACCCCAGCACGACCACACCCCAGCACGACCCCACCCCAGCACGACCCCACCCTAGCACGACCACACCCCAGCACGACCACACCCCAGCACGACCACACCCCAGCACGACCCCACCCCAGCACGACCCCACCCTAGCACGACCACACCCCAGCACGACCACACCCCAGCACGACCACACCCCAGCACGACCCCACCCCAGCACGACCCCACCCCAGCACGACCACACCCCAGCACGACCACACCCCAGCACGACCACACCCCAGCACGACCCCACCCCAGCAAGACCACACCCCAGCACGACCGCACCCCAGCACGACCTTACCACAGCACGACCACACCCCAGCACGACCACGCCCCAGCACGACCCCGCCCCAGCACGACCACGCCCCAGCACGACCACGCCCCAGCACGACCACGCCCCAGCACGACCACGCCCCAGCACGACCACCCCCCAGCACGACCACACCCCCAGCACGACCACCCCCCAGCACGACCACCCCCCAGCACGACCACACCCCAGCACGACCACTCCCCAGCACGACCACACCGCCTTGGTTGAGTGGTTGCCCGTGGGATGTTTCGCGGGGTGTCTCGTGGAATGTTTCGTGAGGTGTCTCGTGGAATGTTTCGTGAGGTGTCTCGTGGGATGTTTCGTGAAGTGTCTCGTGGGATGTTTCGTGAGGTGTTGCCCAGTTGGGTATCGTGAAAACGTGTCCATGCTCCACATGTCTATATCCCTTTCCGGGTTCGTGGGTCCATCATGTTTCAAAATGCTGCTCTCGCTGAAACGCTGGCCTCATTTTCGGGCTACCGCTCGTTCCGAATCGTGCTCTCGCTGCAACGCTGGCCTCATTTCCGCGTTTCCGCTCGTTCCGAATCGTGCTCCCGCTGCAGCGCTGGCGTCATTATTTCGAGCGCCATACCCCGGCATGGTTTTCGGTCCTTCCAAATAGGCCTCAAAATCAAAAAAATGGCCTCCCGAAGAAACCCTCGGAAGTGGTTACACATTCGGTGTCGAGTCGTTAATCTTTGGGCCGCAGAAGCCCCCCACACACCTTGAAGCGTCGCCAAGCCATGCTATGTCATGCTACGCGTTGATATTCGACAGCATGGTATGCCATGTAATGCCGTGCCATGCTACGACATCCGATTGTGCGAATAGAGAGGAGATCTACGCCATGGTAAGGGATGGGAGGGAGGGGTAGGACGTCACATATGACGCGAGCTTACCTAGTTTGTCCCCTCCCCTCTTCCCCCTCCTCGACGAGGCAGACGGCCAGAAGTCTGGGACGGGAGGTAGCGGCAGCGAAGAGCAGACAGGCGAGCATGGGACGTGCGGACAAGCGAAAGGGGATTGTCCGGTGGCAAGTCATGGGAGCGTGCAATGCCATCTTGCGAGTCGACGCAGGTCGACGCTAATCGACGCTAGTCGACGCTAACCGACGACAAATCGACGCCAATCGACGCTCTCTTCTCGATTACCAGACGCTAGCGCACGCTAACTCAATCTAAAGGCGGAATTGGGAGGACACACACGGCTCCCGTGATTTGCTACCGAAAAATCTGGGAGAAAAGGAAGATGCGGCTCGAGGCACACCCGTGCACAGTGGGAGCCAGGACCCGCTGAACAGACGGAGTGAGCGTGGAAAGGGCCGAAGGCCGCAACGAGGCGGGGGGTGCAGAATCAAACAAGCGGACGTCGAATGGTGAGCCAACATTAACTTACGGGGCCTAAAAATGTACACCACCACCACCACCTCCCTCACCCCCTCCCTCTCCCAGGAAAGAGGAGAGAAAGAGGAGGGTAGAGGAGGGAGGAGGAATCAACGTGGTGGTGGTGGCGGCGGCGGCGGCGGCGGTGGTGGTGGTGGTGGTGGTGGTGGTGGTGGTGGTGGTGGTGGTGGTGGTAGTGGTGGTGGTGATGGTGGTGGTGGTGGTTTTGGTGGTGGTGGTGGTGGTGTATATTCTTGGAGCCCGCATAGCTTACACGCACATTCGCACACACCACGACACGCACACCCTCGAG
>CAUYUJ010008458.1:279492-411992 GCA_963575745.1 Prorocentrum cordatum
AGGCTCTCCAGAGGACCCCAACATCTCCCAAGCACACCCCGAGAAGTCCATCATCATCATCATCCTCATCATCATCATCATCATCATCATCATCACCATCATCATCACATCATATCATCATCATCATCATCATCATCACCACCATCATCATCACCATACTCATACTCATACTCATCATCATCCTCCTCCTCCTCATCATCATCATTATCATCATCGTACGCATCACCATCACCATCAGCAGCAACATGATCATCACCAACAACAGCAGCGTCAATGACATGATCTGGTCTGCTATGTTCCTATGGGCTGCCGTGCTGGTCTGCCGTGCTGGTCTGCCGAGCCGGACTGCCGTGCTCGTCTGCCGTGTCGGTGTGTTGTGCTGGTCTGCCGTGCGGGTCTGCTGTTCTGGTCTGCCGTGCTGAAGCTGAAGCTTTGGGGGCTTAAAGCCAGAGAAAGAGAGAGACATAGAGAGATAGAGAGGGAGAGAGAGTCTCTAACTAAGGGGTACGGGCTCCATCCCGAAACTCGTTGGCGGTTCTCTAACTAAGGGGTACGGGCTCCATCCCGAAACTCGTTGGCGGATGACGGGAAGCGTCTTCGAGGTACGACAAGCAAGCGGGACTTTCTGGCTGAATCCTTGAGTAAATATATCTTTTCTTTAACTATATGGGTTGCCGCGCTGCACGGGGTAATTTTTCTGCGTTAAACAGGCGATTCCCAAATGGTCAGGCGATGCTCCTTATGGTCTGCGTGGCTCATGTGTGGTTTGCCAACCTACCCTAGTGCTCCTGTGTAGTCTGCCGTGCTCCTGTGGGGTCTGCCGTGTTCCTGTGTGGTCTGCCGTGCTCCTGTGTGTCTGCCGTGTTCCTGTGTGGCCGTTTCGCTCGGGACGTCCTCAAAAAATCGGCTCCGGAGGGGACTCCGAAGCAGCATTATCTTGGAATCGCTCCCGGAGGGCCTCCAAACGGCCCAAGAATGCCCCCGAAGGCCCCCCAGAGGACCCCCAGAGCGCCCCAAGAGACCCCCAAGAGGCCCCCAAGGGGCGGCCAGAGGCCCGCCAGAGCGCCCAAAACGCCCCAAGAGACCCCCAAGAAGCCCCCCAGGGGCTCCAAAGAGGCGGCCAGAAGTCCCCCCGAACGCGCGAAAAGGCTCCAGGAGTTCCCTGAGAGCTTCATATCGCCCCATAGAGCCCCCGAAGGCCCCCCCCGGGACTCCCCCAAGAGGCCCCCGAGAGGCCAGAGGCTACGACAGCCCCAAGAGCGTCCAAGATACCTCCAAGACGGCGCCGAAGCCAGGAAACGCAACAGGGATGTTCTCTGACGTTCTCGCCAATACGGTCTCTGACGCACGTGGTGGATAAAAAACTGCGCTTCCCGTTCTTGTCCGGTCAGGTTTCCAGCTGAGACTCGGCAGTGGCGCGTGGCCCGAGGACAGCCATCGAGCGTGGCTTCCGCACATATAGTGCGAGTTGCTGAGCTTGTAGCCTCGGGCGCCGCAGAGAATGAGCGAGACTTTTTCCCGCAGCAAGATGCAACTCATGCACCTCGCTGCCGCGTCCACGTTGACTGCCCATCCTGCACATGGGCCTGTGCCGTAAAGCGACCGCAGTTCGTGCTCGTCAAGGACTCCAGGAACTCACAGGTCATGGGGTCGAACCGCGGATGACCCGTGTGCACCTTTACCTCGGGGCTGGAAGCCCTCAGAGAAAGGCTTTGAGCCAAATTGGCTGCCACGGGGGGCAGGGGGAGCTGGAGGGGGGGTATGATGCTGATGATGCTGATGATGCTGCTGATGATGATGATGGTGATGATGATGATGATGATGATGATGATGATGATGCTGATGCTGATGATGATGATGATGATGATGATGATGGATGAGATGGGCTGAGTGCAGCTGATGCTGATGATAATGCTGATGCTTGATGCGATGCTGAATTCTGATGCTGATGAGATGATGATGGTTGATGATGAATATGCTGAGGATGCTTAGAAGCTGATGATGATGATGATGATGAGATGTTGATGAGATATGAGGAGAGGTGATGCTGATGACTGATGATGATTGATCGATGATAGGATGGATGAATGATGATGATGATGTGATGATGATAGATGATGGTGATGAGGCTGCGGCTGATGATGATGATAGAAGGAGGAGGCAGGAGGGAGGAAGGAGGAGGAGGAGGAGGAGGGATAAAAGAGGAAGAGGAGACGGAGGAGGAGGAGGAGGTGGAGGGGGGAGGAGGTGGAGGAGGAGGGGGTAACAGTCGGTGCGTCCGCAGGATGCAAGCCTCCGCAAAGCCAAGAGGCGGCTTCGGGTGAAGCGCAACCTGAGGTTGGCGTTCCAGGACCTTGCCGCCAACGAGTACGAGGTTCCAGAGGGAGGAGGAGGAGGAGGAGAAGGAGGAGGAGGAGGAGGAGGAGGAGGAGGAGGAGGAGGAGGAGGAGGGAGACGGAGAGGGCAGAGGGCTTGGGATACAGCTTTTAGGAGATTCAAATCGGCATCGGCGGCGGTGTATCCGTGGTCGAAAACCCGCCCAATCAGGCATGATCCCGATAGTTCCGCAGAATCCTGCCCCTTCATTGGGCCGAGTAGCTTTCAATCGTTCCTGAGAGCACCTTCCAGGAGTTGGCGGCTCCGAAGGGGGTGGGTAGTGAGGTTCCGTCCCAGACCTGACCCCGTGAGGTCCCAGAAGTCCATGGAGGTCCAAGGATCGGGGAACGTCAGCGGACCACCTCAACGACGCTGGCCAGGCCCCATCCTGGCCCCCACATCGGTGCATGCGCTGATCTGGGGAGGCATGTGTACCGAGCGAGGGGGGGGACTGAGAAGGAGAAGGCCTTCTCAGAAGGCGGCGGGACTTCTCAGAATTCCTCGCGCCTTCTGCTGAGACATTTTGTTGGACTTCCCGGAAGGCTCAGAAAACTCCTCAGAAGGCCAGGGGACTTCCGAACTTTCTGAGCAGGCCTTCTCCTTCTCACTTCCCCCCTTGCTCGCCGCCGATCCAGAAACCCAGACCCCCGACGCCATGTTTTTTTTCATGATGCGGCCCCCCCAGAGGTCTCGACCCATCCCGGGGACCAATTTTCCATCCCGCGTCGTTGTTTGTCGGCCCCGGGGCCCGGCGAGGGCCCCAGGAGGCAGAAACTAGGGTGTGGGTAGAAGGGCCAGGGATGCCAGAAATCCTCCCGAGAGCATCCCTACTCCGAGTCCGATCGTCCTCCCGACCACGGAATGATGAGCCTATGTTCCACCACCGCTGCCACAGGTAGGAGGAAAGGAGGAAGGGAGGAGGAGGCGGAGGAAGAGGAGGAGTAGGAGGGGGAGGAGGAGGAGGACGAGGACCTCCTCATCCTCCCTTCTCCCCCGTCCTACCTAGTGTAGTGGTGGAAGGCTTGGCCCATCCGTCGAGAAGCCAAACGCCATACGCCCACTGGCGCGCGCAGGCGGAACAGCGCGCTTCTGGCGACGCAGACCGACCGTGCAGCAGCACGTGCCGAGCGGCGCACGACTGTGCAGCAGAGAGGGCACGAGCCACGGGGCGCCACGGCGTCACAGGGCGTGCGTCACGGCAGGGGCCTCGGCATGGAGTTGCCGCGAGGCTCAGGTCGCCTCGTCGCTGGCATACCCGTGGTCGAACATTGGCCCAGGTCAGCACGATCCCATTTCACATCGCTCTGCCTCGCTTGACCTGGCCCGACCTGGCTAACTCTTAGCTTTCATAGGGGGTAGTCCGGCTCAGTTGCACCCTGATTCGGGGGCTGATTTGTGGCCACCGCCCCTACCTGCGTACCTTGTGCCGGATCAGCTTGTCTGCGGGGGTGGTGTGCAAACATCGCGTCCCCAGAGGCTGCCATTTTTGTACACAACCCCCGCTCCGCGGTCTTGTGCCCGACCAGCTTGTTTGCAGGGGTTGTGTGCAAACATCGCGCCCCCACTACGATCGGACCGGGGTATAAGATCGAGGTCGCTTCGGGGAGGGTACCCCAATGTTCTTCGTGTTTGTTGGATGTCCTTGTGCAGCCGGGGGGAGGGCGCCTTCGAGTGATCTTTATGGTTTGGGGTGTTTTGGCCGGCGCAGGGCCTCATGTTCTTGACGGATGTTCTTCTTTCCTGGGTCCCACCGTGCTCTGGTTTGATGGCCCCTGGGTGTTCCTCCTGAGGCCTCGGTGGCCTCCGACATTCTCGGAGCCACGCCACATCGCGTTGGCGCGCGCGCGAGCGACCGCTGACACCAGGCATGCCGCACGGGGCGATCAGGCAGTCTTCGAGACAAGGCCCGTCTCTCAGAGGGGGAAACAGGTACCCATACCGTAACCCTTCCCTCACTCCCCCTTCTTGGGCCTCCTGGGAGGCCCTCGTCTGGAGATCCTGGTCAGAACTCGCCCCAGGCGAGGTCCGGGGAGTAACGGTATCGATGCCATTTGGTTTCCCCAGTTTTTGCTGTCCCCGAGCTTGCGCTTCACCGCCGCGTCAGAGGAGACGTGTGTACGCCCGTGCACGCCCGGGCACGGCCGTTGGCGGACGCGCCCGATTGCTGTAAGCCGCTTCGCTACTCCTGCCCTGGGCCCCGCATATCAATGCGTCGAGGGTCTCGGTCGTGCATCGGCTGCGGCAGGAGCCACAGCTTCTGGAGTCACATGCAGGCAGAGTTGTTTCACATTTCTCGGCCTCCTTGCAGGGTCCAGGGCCGTCGAAAGACGACTCGCGGGACGCAGCGCTTCAGGTGTTCGATCGTCGGCCCCCCTGTGAAGCGCAACCATCAAGCTTTCGCGCCGGAGACTGCCGGAGACCGGCGTTCCCCGCCGAAGACTGTTGGAGGACCGCCAGACGATCACCGAAGACCGCCCAAGGCCGACGGGCAACACTAGGCCCGTGGCCGAACACTCGCCGAAGGCCGACATGCACCGCCGGGGATCGTCAGAAGACTGCTGCAGGACCGCCAAAGTCAACAACAAGAACGGCATAAGCATAAACTTGTGGCGCTCCGCGCCGATTTCTTGGGTCCGCGCTGGGGCCCCCTCGGCGGCGCCTCTGGCGCCGCCCCTGGCGCGCTCCCCGTGCCAGGGAGGGGGGTCCAGCGCAGATCCAAGAAATCCGCGCGGAGCGCCACAAGTTTATGCTTATGGTGTTTTTTCTCTGCCTCATTCTCCTCCTCCTCCTCCTCCTCCTCCTCCTCGATTCTCGCTCCTCCTCCTCCTCGTCCTCCGCTTCCTCCTCCTCCGCTTCCTCCTCTCCTCCTCCTCCTCCTCCTCCTCCTCCTCCTCCTCCTCCTGTTCGCTCCTCCTCCTCCTCCTCCTCCTGCTCCTCCTCCTCCTCCTCCTGCTCCTGCAGAAGGCAGCCCGAGGCCGCAACAAGGGGGCCCGTGGGCGAACACCAGCAGAGCCCGCCCCTGCGGGCAGAGGTTCGAGAGGCACAAGGCCGGCGTCCACGAGGGATCGCGCCGCCGGATGTCGTGGGCCCGGGTCGGAGCGCTGGTCCCTGCGGGTGTTGTCCTCCTCCCTGCCTCCCGTCGCAGCTTGCGCTGTCGATGTGTTGTGCAGGCCATGGTTCGCAGCACGAGCTTGCCCACCGCAGGTCGGCTTGCGCAGTGTTCCCGGTTCGCCCAGCGACCTTTTGATTCGCGGTGTGGTTGTGTCAGCCGTCATGCTTTGCGTGGGAAGGTCCTTGCGGGTGTCGCGGGGCCCTTGCGGGTGGTGGTCGGCCTGGTCGAGGGCTCGGTCCAGTCTGGGTCAACTAGGAGTTCAGGGAATGTCGGGGGAAGGCCAGTCGAGACAATGGCGGCCCTCCCGCGCGTGTTTCCCGGCGGAAGCGGGTGAAATTCCGTGGTCTCCGCTGACTGACGGACTGAACTGAATAGAGAAGGACTTTCGACAACACATTTCAACCTGCCCGGGCGCAACCACAACCGCAACTAGGCGACACCTTTCAACTCGCTCGCGGGCGCAACCGCAACCGCAACCGCAACCACGCGGCACAGTTCAACGCGCCTGCGGGCGCAACCGCAGCCGCAACCAGGCGACTCATTTCAACCCGCCCGCGGGCGCAACCGCAACCGCAACCGCATTCACGCGGCACAGTTCAACCCGCCTGCGGGCGCAACCGCAGCCGCAACCAGGCGACACATTTCAACGCAACCGCTACCGCAACCAAGGCGACACATTTCAACCCAACCTCGGGCTTGACCCCCCGAGGAGCGGGAGGCGCAGGAGCACGAGGAGGAGGAGGAGGAGGAGGAGGAGGAGGAGGAGGAGGAGGAGAAGGGAAAAGAAGAGGAGGACGAGGGGGAGCGGGAATAGGAGGATTGGCAGGACGGCCAGGAGGAGGAGGAGGAGGAGGACGACGACGACGATGAGGGGGATCCAGGGGCAGTCGTGTTTCACGGGGCTGAAGGGGCAGGTGCCCGTGGAGGAGGACACCCAATGGCACTAGAAATTAGGAAGTTTGAGGGCCTGGAGGATGAGAAGCAGGAAGAGGCCGATGAGGAGGACTAGGAGCAGGAGTAGGAGTAGGAGTCAAGCTAGCCAGCTCGAGCGAGTCAAGCACGGCATGCCCATTCCCACCCGCCCTCCCACAACATAAGAGGCAGTGCCGGCGCAACCTGGGATCAAAGTCAGATCGGCAAAGTGGTTTGCCACAGCTGATGCAGCCGCGATGGTGGTTACCGATGGGAAATTCTTGTCGCGTCTCAAAGACTGCGCTGGCATGTCAGCACGAGCCGAGGAGGCCCCAGGAAGCGTCAGGAGGCCCCAGGAGGCCTCAGGAGGCCCCAGGAGGTTGCAGAAAGCCTTAGCGAACCCCAGGAAGCCCCAGAAGGCTTCAGGAGGGCCCAGGAAGGCCCAGGAGGTTCGAGGTGGCTCCAGGAAGCCCTCGGAGGTGTCAGGAAGCCCCGGGGACTCCCAGGAACCCCCAGGATGCTTCAGGAGGCCCCAGGAGGATCCACGAGGCCCTGGGGAAGCCCCGGGAAGCCCCAGGATGTTCCAGGAGACCCTGGGAGGCCCCAGGGAGCCCTAGGCGCTCGAGCAATTGGCGAGCGAAAAATGTGCGCCGCACCTTAGCGGGAGTGCAACTTCTAGAAAACATGCGCTCGGCGCCGAAGCGGGAACGACATTTTGCCCTGTCGCGCGAGATGTGCACCGCGCCCCATCCCCTTCACGCATTTCGCGAAGCCGACGACAAGAAAGTCCTCGCTGAGAAGAAACATGTCGACTTGGTATTAGTTTTTGATCGGTAGGATGGCCGCTCCCGTTTGGGGTTGCCCCAGACGTCCGCGCGCGACGTGCGCCGCGTCCCGCTCCTGTTACGCATTTCGCATCGTCGACGGCAAGGCAGGCCATGTTGAGATGAACAACGGAGACTTTGTATTCATTTTTATCTGTCAGGACGGAAGGGCCCGGATTGACGTCCGCGCGCGATTTGCGCCGCGTGCTGTTCCTGCCACGCACTTCGCATCGTCGACGACAAGACAGGCCATGCTGAGAGAACAGCAACGATTTTGTATTGTGTTTGTTTACAGTTTGGATGGGAGGGCCCATATTGACGGCCGCGATCGATGTGCGCCGCGTCTTAATGCTTCTACGCAATTCGCATCGTCGACGACAAGAAAGGCCAGGTTGAGAGAAGAACGACGACTTTGTATTGATTTTTATAGAGTTACGATGGGCGGGCCTGGATTGACGGCCGCGCGCGATGTGCGCCGCGCACTTTTCCAGCTACGCATTTCGCATCGTCGACGACAATGCCATGCTGAGAGAAACAACGATCACTTTGTATGGTTTTTTTTTGCAGTTCGGATCGGAGGGCCTGGATGGGGCCGCTATCGGCCGGCCAGAAGGGGCGGAGTAAGAACATATTCGAATACGGAATAAGGAGGAGGAGGAGGAGGAGGAGGAGGAGGAGGAGGAGGAGGAGGAAGAGATGGAGGAGGAGGAGGAGGATGAGGAGGAGGAGGAGGAGGAGGAGGAGGAGGAGGAGGAGGAGGAGGAGGACGCGTTGCCCGCGGTTCTCCGCCGGGACACCGCAGCGGGGAATCCCCCACTCCACGCTGCTGCCTCTGATTCCCCCCATCCAGGAGGCCTCTCGCCGCCGCCGCCCGATCCGCCTTGGGGTCTGGGGGCGGATTTGTGCGGACCTGGACCGGGCGGAAGAGCCGCCGTTGTCTCAGCTGGCCCTCCTCCGAAAGTGTTCTATCAGGGTGGAGTGTCCATCGAAGAACAACAGGGCATTACCATAGTTACACTTTCGGCGCTCCCTGGCGCGCTCCGCGCGCCAGGGAGTGGGGGCAAGCGCAGATCCAAGAGATCCGCATGGGCCGTCGAATGCTTGTGTTTATGTTCTTTTTTGTTGTTGTTTTTTTGTTTTCTTCTTCTAGTCGAAAGACTGATGGCGCGGGAGTCCTGCCGCCCTCCAGGCGGTGCAGGATCTGCCAGCGCGCGGAATGCAGGTGCGCAGGATGCCTCCGCGAAAGCGCCCGGATACGTCCCGAGAGGTATGCGCCGCCACAGCCTTTGCGCCCACCATCTGCCCCCCCCTCCCCCTGTGCCCGTCTCCTTTAACTCTTCCTCCTTCTCTTCTTCTCCTTCTCTTCTCTGCTCCCGCTGCTGCAGCTTTCGCGCCAGAGTGGGGCGTCTCGGGGACGCAGGTGGACATCAGACATGTCTTCCTTTCCCGCGCAGTGCACGTGTCTACTCGTGGTGAGCCGCAGTCTTCCCCTCCTCCTCCTCCTCCTCCTCCTCCTCCTCCTCCTCCTCCTCCTCCTCCTCCCTCCTCCTCCCTCCTCCATTTTCCAGACGCTGCGCTGGGGAAGATGCCGCCAGGTGGTGGTGGCGGGGGTCCGATTGTCCTCTCCCTCCTGCTAGGTCCGCAAGCTGTTCCAGGCCAGGGACCTGGACAACTCGGGCAGGCTGTCCAGGTTCGAGCTCAGCTCACTAGTCAGGGAGGAGCTCGGCCTGACGCCCTGGGACGTCGGGGAGGCCGACCTCAACGAGCTGTACAACGAGCTCGACCCGAACTTGGACGGCATCGACGTCGACGAGTTCTGGAGCCACATAAAGCAGGCAAACAAAGAAAAACACAAGTATGGCGTCTCCGAGACTCTCTCCGGCGACTCGGGGCGGGCGCATCCGAGAAGTGTGAGGCGCCGCTTCAAGACCTACAGGCAGGACCTCCTTGAGAATCTCCCTCGGTGCGAGCGGAGCGCCTCGCTTCCAGCGCTCTCCTCATCGTTCTGCGGGCAGGGCCGCGACAGAGCGCCCCGCAACCGGTTTGCAGCGAGCGGCTTGCTAAGCATCTAGCTCGTTGAGAGCAGCACCTGCACCAGTTCGTGCAGGTAGTGCTCTTCCTCTGCGGACCTCCGCTCTGTATTATTGGAGGCTGGTGTGTGTGTGTGAATGTGTCCAAGTTCAGACGGAGTGCCCTCCACGGGGGCCTCGGCGTCCGTTTCGGTTCGGTGCGGTTCATGCCGTGCGCGAGCCGGTCGTTGCTGGGGGCAAGTTCGGCAGTTTTTGTAGCGTTTCGGCTTTGCCATGTCTTGTTGCCCCGCGGTTGTCCCGAGTAGTCGTTCCGTGGTTGTCACCTGGTTGTTCTGTGATGTTTTCCCTCGGCAGTTCCGTGTCTGCCTCATAGTTGGTTGTTGTTCCATGGTTGTTCTATTCGGCTATCCATCGCGTTGGTTACATGTTTGACCTGTTGCTGACCAGGCCGTGTGCCGCCCGGAGTCCCGTGAGCGAACGTACATATTTTGCAGACGCCTGGGGCGAACCAGCACCCTGCCTTTTGGCAGTGCCCATGTGGTCAACCATTGAGCCAAGATCCGGCCAATTTACTGGTGTATGTGTTCCCCCAGCCTCAGAGGAGGAGAAGGTATCCGTACCACTACCCTTCGCCCGTTTTCGCCTTTTTCGGCCTCCTGGGAGGCCCTCGTCGCCACCGCTGGTTTCGCCTCGAAATGCTGCTCAGAACACTCCCGGGACAGGTCCGGGGGGTAGCGGTACCGGTACCTTTTGGTTTTCCCACGGCCGTTGTGGAAACCTAGGGGGGGAGCACTTGGAGCCTGGGGCTTCTTGGGGGCCTCCCCGGGGTTCTCTGGGGGGCCCCTTGGGTGCCTCTTGGGCTGTCTTGGGTCTCTCTTGGCTCGTCTGACGCCTTCGCAGGCCGTTTCGGGGGCCTCTCTGGGCCGTCTTGGGTCCATCTTGGGACGCTGTTGGGCCGTCTTGGTGGTCTCTTGGGCCGTCTTGGGGGCCTTTGAGAGGCCTATTGGCCCATCTTGGGACTGGGGCTTCTGCCGTATGGTGGCTATCTTTGAAGCCTCTTGGGCCGTCTTGGGTTGACGGGCACCCGAACAAAACAATTGGGCCTGAATGTGAACAACCTAAGGAATCATGGATTTTGGATCGTCGGGCCCTTCTGAATGGCCTCTTGAAGCTCTCTGGGGCCGTATCGCGGGCCTGTTGGGCCATCTGATGTCAACTGGGACAGTCTTGGAGCCATCTGTGGGCCGTCTCGAGGTTATCTTGAGGCCACATTCTGCCGTCCCGGAGGCGTCTTGGGACTGTCTTGAAGACCATCCTGGCGAATCTTAGCTGTCTTTGACGCCTTCTTCGAGCCATCTGCGGCAATCACCAGCGTCGAGCGCGGGGGAAAGTGAGAAGGGGCGGGCCTTCTCGGAAGGCTCGGAAGTCTCCCCCGCTTGCTGAGAAAATGTTCTAAGCCTTCCCCGAAGACGCAGCAAACACTTCTCTTAGAAGGCGCGCGGGCTTCTGAGCAGCACCGCCGCCCTCTGAGAGGGCCTTCTCCTTCTCATGTTCCCCTCTCGGCCCGCCGCCGCCGAATTTGCCCTACCCACAGGGCGCTGCCAACCGCGCAGCTGTCGGGACTCTCGTGATCTCCTGGGTCGCGGCGCTGAAGAGTCTGGAGGTCCACCTCGGGCGCGGCCTTACCGAGCCCTATCAAACCATCCCCTTGCGTGACGTCATCCTCGCCTTTCGAGCTCCTTTCCCTGGAATTGACCCCAGGGAGCTGCAAAAGCCACGGCACGCCAGCAGTCCCTCCTCTGCAGGCCGCGGGGGCGGAACGGACCTATAGCGACCTCCAGGTCGTCCCCAGGTCGCAATACCCCTGGATACAACCAAGCTGGGCATGTCTCTCTACAGGAGGAGTCTTCAAAGATAGATAAACAATAGTCCGGGGTCGATGTTTCGAAGACGCTTTGAATCCGAGTCCTTCCAAAATCCGTCTGTAGGAGGACCTGCCCGACCTAAGGATACAAGCGAGACGATCCGACAACGCCACGGAAGGCAGTCAGGTGCAGCACATCGCTGCAGCGCACTCGGAGCCCTCTGCCCCTTCTCCCTGGGACAGGCTTTTTTTCTGTTGTCGGAGTCGCTCTCATCCTGGCGCGGCGCCCAATGCGAGATTCCAAAAGACAGCAGAGCGGGGACAAGGACCGATGCTTTCACGACGTCTGAGTTGTGCAAGGGCATCATGAGCCATCTGTTCCACACTTATTTTGGTTTACGTGGGCTCACAAGGCTCACTATCACCTCGAAAGATACATCATCAACAGCGTACCTGTTTCAGACAATATGCGAATCAGGAAATATCGCTGGCCCCCGTCCCGCTTACCCTTGCCACTCGCCTCCCCTCGACCCGCCTTCTCCATCCCTCTTTGGGTCCTTGGATGTACAGTGCCGTTCTTAATACATGCTCCGCGTGCGGATCATGTATTAAAGCATGCAGGGATTTAGTATTAAAAACAACAATGAGTTCATGCATACATTTATTCGTAAATTAATCATGTAGTAAAAGTCATATCTTTTCATTAAAACAGCATACGTATGAAAAACTGCCCTGTATCCCTCCCATCTGCCCTTTCTGCTTGCCCCCCTTCTGTTCGCGCATGCCTCCTGCCTGCTGCGACGTCCTGTTCGTCGATCCGTGCGCTGCGAATCCTGGTCCTGTGCCTGGTCAGGACCTCAGCGAAAACCGCGCGCGTGGTTCTAGTAGATGCATATACAGACACCTGCATGTATATGCGGGCCGATGTCAGTTATTCGGCGTGGCATTTCAAACCGATGATGCACACATTCACCCCGACCTCTGTATCATCACCTCAAGGGTTGTCTAGTAGGTAGAGTTTCTGTTTATTTATGTTTATCGTGCCACGGGTAGGGACGCTCGAGCAGCGCCTCACACTTCAGGTGTGGGCGAATTTTTCAACAGGATGACCAGCTTAATCAACACATGTATGAGTAGAGGGACGAGGAGGAGGACGAGGCAAGAGGCGGAGGTCCATGGGGGAAGGGGGAGGGGTAGAGTGCGGATGGGGGCCACCACGGTTGTGGTCCACTTCCCAACAGAGCAGTGCTCGTCCTGTCCAGAGAAGCAGTGCCGCTTCTCACGCTCGGATGTCAGAAGCTGGGCGACGGCTGGCAAACCCGTGGCTGCTAAAACGGAGCGCTGGGAAGTCGTTTTTTTTCTCCTGGGAAGCAGCCCGTTTGCTATTAGTGCGCTGAGCTTGATTCTGGGAATTTGTTCATTTCTGCCGGGAAGACCGCTTTAGCAGCCACGGATTTGCCAGCCCTCGCCCAGCTTCCAGGGATGCCCGCACGATCTTGTGCAGGAGGCTTGCGCCGTTCCGACGACCCCCCGTGGAAGAACGAGTCCACGGGCGAGGCCTCTTGGAGCCGCTGTGCTTGTGGGGAGGGCCCTTCTCGGGGCTCCCGAGGTCGTCTTGCGGACACCCACGGGTGAGGACTTTCTTCGGGCGAAGAGAACTCTGCACGTGCACCGGTCCTGGCCAGGCCCATCCTTGGCCCCAGGATCGGTGCATGTGCCTTCCCGGCCAAGGCAGGAGGGCGTATGCACCGATCTTGGGCTCAGGATGGACCTGGCCAAAATCGGTGTATGTGCATGGTTCTTTTTCCTCTATGTATGGGGCCTTTGGGGGATCCTTTTGGTGACTTTTCGGGGCCTCTTCGGGGAGCTTCCCGAGGCCTCTTGGGGGCTTCGTGGACGCCTGCTTTTGGTCTTGGGAGCCTCCTTGGGACGGAAGGCTCGAATTGTCACATCGAGTTGCCCTTCTTGAGCTTCTCTTGCAGCCTGGTTGGGGCTCTCTTGGGGCCCCAGAGGTGTGGCCCTCTCAGGTGTTTCTTGGGCTGTATTGGAGGCCCCTTCGGGGCTTCTTGGGCCGTCTTGGAGCGATCTTCGGTGCCTCTCGGAGGCTATCTTGGCAGTCGAGTTGCCATCTTGGTTATTTTCGAGTTCGCCCCGACGTGTTGGAGCCCAGGTCGAGCCAGCTGAGATGCATCTTGGGTTGAAGGCCACGGAGCGTCGATCTCCAGACTTCGGAGGCCCCATGAATGCGTTGAGCAGCCCGGGGCCACTTCCTTCCCGCCTTGATGAGCCCAGGACCACCCCCCATCTAATCGGATGTTCGACCCTGTGGGAGGGCAGATGGGCGCAGCCGATTATCCCCCACGTCTTCTTACCCCTCGCAAGCGGGAGTCGACGGATCACATGTGTGCTTTCAGTCTTGGCAGCATTCGGGTTGTATATCTTGCTCTCCCCTCACTCTTCCCTTTCTCCTTCCATCTGGGCTCGGCGTCGCTTCCAGGCCAAGGTCACCGCACGAGTTCGCTTACGGAGGGCTGGTGCTCGCGAAGCGCTCCAGCTGACCCGGCGATGTTTTTTTCCCCGCACCGTGATGCCGAAGTCATTGCGTTGCCGTCATTTCCGACCACGAAATGGAAGGCACAGAGACATGTCCGTGTGTCGGGATGGCCATGTCGGCGCGTTGGGATGCAGTCAGAGGCTTGGCGGAAGTGCACACACGGGCGACGTGCAGCATGCATCCAGGTTTGCAGGCGTAATGTTGAGTTGTGTGGTGGGAATCGTCGCAGACGTATACGCACATATATATATATACACATGTATCTGTATATAGGTATATTGCACACACATATACATACATACATCCATACATCCATCCATCCATCCATCCATCCATACATACATACATAC
Source organism: Prorocentrum cordatum (assembly GCA_963575745.1). Classification (NCBI taxonomy): domain Eukaryota; class Dinophyceae; order Prorocentrales; family Prorocentraceae; genus Prorocentrum; species Prorocentrum cordatum. Next base: position 293,515 of record CAUYUJ010008458.1, read on the forward strand.
ATACATACATACACATATACATTAGTACACACATACATACATACATACATGCATGCACGCATGCATGCATGCATACATACATACAGACACACATACATACATACACACATACATACATACATACATACATACATGCATTCATACATACATACATACACACATACATACATACATACAATCATACACACATACATACATATATACATACGAACATACATTCATACACATATGCATACATACACACACATACATACATACATACATACATACATACATACATACATACATACATACATACATACATACATACATACAAACATACATACAAACACACATACATACATACATACATACACACATACATACATACATACATACATACACACATACACACCTACAGACATACACACATACACACATATACATACATACACGCATACACACATACATACATACATCCATACACACACGTACATACATACATCCATCCGTCCATCCACCCATCCATCCATCCATCCATTCATACGTACATGCATCCATGCATATATATACATATATATATATATATATATGCATATAGAACTAGGACTACGTAGCGAAACAGTCAGGCAGGATCACTGGTATCATGCTATGTACATAAACAATGCTTGACGCTTTGCGTGTCCTCTCCAGCCCATCCAACGGCAATCGCCATGGGAGTTGCTCTGATCAGGAATGTGTAGCAGCATTCGATGGAACACAAAGAGGCATCCATTATCTTCGGAAAGATAATAAGGATTTCTATGAGCTTGTCTTGAGCTCTTCGGGAACTTCGGAAAGGGGGGTGCTATGAGGGTTTGAAGGGGGGTGGATCGGGGGGCTTAGGGGGTCTCTGGGAGCCTTCTTGGAGGCCTTGAGTGCCCTCTCGGGGCCATCTTCAATGGAATCGAGCAAGCAAAGGAGGCGGCGTAAACGAGACCCCCCCAGTCGGGGCCCGACCAGTTTGCCTCTTGGGGCCCTCTCAGGGCGCTCTTAGGCACTCCTGGGACCGTCTTGAGCCCCTCTTGGGGCCCTCTTGGGGCCCTCTTGGACCCTCGTAGGGCCATCTTGGGGACTCGGGAGCCCATCGGAAGAGAATCGAAGAGAAGAACCACAATGATACATCTTAGGGTTTGCACGGGTGTTTGATTCTCATAGGCCTTCCTGGGGAGCTCGCAGGGCAGACGGAGCCGTCCTGGGGTTGTCTTGAGGGCTCTTGAAGGCATGTTGGAAGCTAACTTGAACCATATTGTGGTATCTTTTTTGGATCTCGGAGGCCATCTTGGGCTTTCTGGGGCCCTCTTGGAGCCACCTGGGGCCATCTTACACGCTTCAACGACCCGCGCCCCCCCTTCCAGACCCAGGGGTAGGGGGTAGTGGGCGTGGGGGACCCCGCCCCCCCCCCCAAAGGGAAACCCGCCTGCGGGCGCTCGCACCCGCAACCGCAGTCAGACGACGATTTTTATCCCGCCCGCGGGCGCGCGCAATCGCAGCCGCAACCAGGCAACACAGTTCAGCCCGCCCGCGGGCGCGCGCAACCGCAGCCACAACCGCAAGCAGGCGACACATTTTGACCCGCCCGCGGGCGCAAGCGCAACCGCAAACCGCAACCGGGCGACACTTCTCAGCCCGGCCGCGGGCGCACGCAGCCGCACCCGAAATCGCCACCGCAATTCCATAGAGGTAGTCGATGGCGCGGCCACCCGCGGAAATCTGGTCTGGGGGGGGGGGGGGCGGGCGGGCAGAAGCAGAAGCCCAAGGGGGATTGTGACGAACCAACAACACACACCCATACCCATAGGGGGGTCGGAAAGGGCTATGGGTGCGTGTTGTCGGATGGGGGTCCCCGCTCGAACGGGAGCGTTCCCCAGGGCCCGACAACCCGCACCCATACCCATAGCCAGTCCTCCTCCCAACGACCCCCTTATGGGTATGGGTGTGTGTTGTTCGTTCGTCAGATGGGGTGCTCGGGCTCTCGCGCGTGAGCAGCCCGTTGAAGGTGGCGCGTGAGCGCCCTACTGTTCCTGCGGTCTGCCGTGCGAGCGGCTCGCGTTGGCCACCGCGCAAGACGGGCAGGGTGGCCAGGAGGAGGAGGAGGAGGAGGAGGAGGAGGAGGAGGAGGAGGAGGAGGAGGAGGAGGAGGAGGAGGAGGAGGAGGAGGATGGGAGGGGGATGCTGGGGTGGACGTGCACTAGAAGGTGTAGGAAAGTGCGACAATGGTGGAATAATACAACTGGCACGATAGGACGTCTGAGGGCCTGGAGTAATTTGGGGGAGGACGCCGAGGAGAAGGAGCAGGAGGAGGAGACGGACGCAAAGGAGGAGGAGGAGGAGGAGGAGGAGGAGGAGGAGGAAGGCAAGTTGGAAGCGGAGGTTCGACGAGGTGAGGGTGATCAGGATGAGGAGGACGAGGAGGAGGAGGATGAGGAGGAGGAGGAGGAGGAGAAGGAGGAGGAGGAGGAGGAGGAGGAGGAGGAGGAGGAGTATGATGATGAGGAGGAGGAAGAGGATGTGGACCTGGAGGTTGAGGTCCTGCTCGCGGCGGTCGGGCGCCGCTCGCGCATCTCCGCCGGGACACTGCAGCGGGCAGTCCCCAGTCCGCGCTGCTGCCTCGGATGGTCAGACGGCGCTCTGGGCTGCGGCCTCGAGCCGCTGTGGCTGCACGACATGGCGCCCCCGGCATGGGGGCCCACGCTGGGCGCGCGAGGGGCGAGTCGGGGAGCCAGCTCGTGGCCGAGGCTCGCCGCGGCCGGGGCAGCCCCGAGTCGATGCTCGCTCTCGGCGCTCCTCGTGGCAGCACGGCGGCTGCAGCCATTGTGGCTCGGGAGTGGAGGCCCGGTGGAGTTTCCGTTGCGCCGCCCCTCCTCGACGGGAGGCATCTCGATATCCACGGCCTCGCGGGCCGGGGAGGCCGGCTGCGGCCCCGGTGGGGTACGGGGCGCACCTCTGCGGATGCTCCGCGCGGGCCCCGTCCACGCGACCGCGCATCCACGGGGCCGCGCCCCCCGGAGTCCAGGCCGCGATGGCGAGGGTGTGGACGTGTCTGCCGCTCGCGAACCCCGCGGCGATGGCCACGGACAGCTGCGCCGGCTGGAGCGGACAGGCCGGCGACCAGGCGACCACGACGCGGCGCAGGTCGCGCACCTCTGGCTGCCGGTCGAAGCGCCACCAGCAGTGCCGGAGGAGGGCCGCGGGCCCGTCCATCCTCTCCTGGAGGCCGGTCGCAGCGGGAGTGCCCGGGCAAGCGCCAGAGGACAGCGCCGTGGACGATGCTTCTGGAGCTCATGGGTAACGTTACAGTCGGGGCCCTGAAGAAGGGCACCCTTTTCCTTGGGGAGGGGCTCCGCGTTCCTTAATCGTTTGACAGCTTGCCTCAGGCTTTCCTTATGTTTTCGACAGGAAATCGCAGGTTAACTCATGGAAAAAAGGTTCCTTATTTTGGGTTCCTTAGGTCAAGGCCCCGACTGTAGGGGAGGGTGGGCAGGCGGCTCGGGGTGATGCCGAGGGCCTTCTCCTGAACCACCATCTGGGGGATCGATCGTCGGAGGTCTTGGCAAGCGGTTCATGTGGACATGCTTGGGCCCTGGGAGGTGGGTATGGATGTGTTCTTACATGCATCTTTATATATATATATATATATATGTTTATGTATATATATGTATGTATGTATATATACACACACCTGTAAATCGATACATCTTCCCAAATCCAACGCTTACCGAGGTCCCCGGAGATCGATCCCCCAGGCGGTGGTAATGGATCAATCCCCTGCCTCGCAGGGATGCGTCACCCCCGAATCGCCCATCGATCGCCGACAGAGGCCCGATGTCCCACCCCGCAGGGGAGCGTGCGGATGCTGCCATCGGGGCGGTACCGCCGATCTATCTGCGGGGACAGCAGACGACCACAGCCACATCGAGGACGCACCCTGTGGGATGTCTTGCGCATGCCCGCAGTCGTCAGAACACCTAGACGAGCTTAGTACTGGCTGTGGTCGATGAGGGTCTCCCGGACGGCCAAATCGACCACATCCACAGCAAGAGTGCTCGTTCGGAGGTCGGTGGGTTCTCCCCTGGGAGGCCCTCCAGTAGTGCCCCCTCTGCTGTGGTTTTGGTTCTGTGTTGCGCCCAGGCTATTGGCGACGTGTCGCCCGTTTCAGCTCGATCGATGCTCCCCCCCCCCCTGAGCTGGTCCACCCCCGACCCTCAGTATCGTTTGACCGACCCCTATCCCCATCCCCACCCCCATCCCGATCCCCACCATCTCGGCACCCCAGTTGGGGATGTACCCTCGAGACCTGCTGGGAACAGCCTATTTCCCCATTTTGGGGGGTAGATCGGCCAGTGGGGCCCAGGCCACGCCCATGGGGATAAGGGGGGTTTCACTATGCTCAGTCGAGCCACGATTCGGGAGGAAATGCCGACGGCCCCCAGGAGTGGGGGTCGAGCTTCCATAGACTCCGTATAAAACAACGAATCTTGGCGTCGGATCTGAGAAGAAAGGTACCGACGTCGCTGCTCGTCCTGGAGGGTCGGTCCAACGATGCATTCGCCCGTCGCCCTGATTTCAGAGTTGGCTTCTTCTGTATGTGTGTTTCGGGGGGCGCCTGGCGCCGCCTCGCGATTGGGCCTGGAGGCATTCCCGTATGGAGAAATACATATAACAATCATGCCACTTTGTGAGCGATTTCTTATATGTCGTTTCGACATTCGGCGGAATGGACAGGGGAGGGGAGGGGGGGTCTGGCTCCGGACCTTTGCATAGGACCTGTTGGCAACAGTGCGCCCCGTGGGGGAGACCCCACCTGCTCGAAACAGGCGCCAGAAACAGCCAGGATCTACTCCATGGGGGGGGGAAGGAGGGGGGAGGCGAGGGCCCAACGCCGATTGGCAGAACAGTGAAAATAACATGGTCCTTTTTCCTTCGGGACCTTTTTCAGCACGGTTATGTTCCAGATAGTCTCTCGTGCCTAACACTGAACCAGGCCTGTCCCTCTACAGGATAGATATTAGAAACCAGTTTTTGTTTCATAGTCAGGGACGGCTTGCGAGTTTATATGTGTATGCAGGCATGTATATTTATATGTGTATGTATGTATGTATGTATGCATGCATGCATGTATGTATGTATGTATGTATGTATGTATGTATGTATGTATGTATGTACGTATTGTTGTATGTATGTATGTATGTATGTATGAATGAATGTATGCATGTATGTATGTTTGTATGAATGTACGTACGTACGTATGCATTGATGTATGCGTGTATGTATGTAATGCAATGTAAAGCAATGTAAAGCAATGTAATGTAATGTAATGTAATGTAATGTAATGTATTGTAATGCAGTGCATTGTCATGTAATGCAATGTAATGTATTATAACATATCATAATATAATGAATACCTGTATGCCTGCATGCATGTACATATGTATGCATGTTTGTATGTATGCATGCATGCGTGCATTTATGCATGCATGTGTGTATGTACGTATGTGTTTGTGCATGTCTGTATGGACTCATGTATACATATATATGTGTATGTGCATATGTATGTATGTATGCATGCATGCATGCATGTATGTATGTATATACGTATGTATGTATGTATGTAAGTCTGTAGGCTGGTATGTATGCATGCATACATGCACGCATGTATGCATGCATGTACGTATGGATGCATATGTGTATGTATGCATGTATGTATGTATGCATGTATGCAAACATGCATGCATGCATGCAGGTATGTATGTCTGCCTGTATGTATGTGTGTATGCATGTATGTATGCATGCATGTATGTATGCTGACATGCATGCATGCGTGCAAGCATGCATGCATGCATGCATGTATGTATATGTGTATGTATGTATGTATGCATAGATCTATGCATGTACATATGTATAGGTATAGTTGCTTCCCTCACTTTCGTCCAACATCAGCCTGCAGGAGGACACGCCCGACCTACGTAACAAACAACTGCCCCTCAGGCGCTGGCCCGGCGCCCCGCGCTGGGCGCGCCGCGGCGGAGCCGCAGCCTCTGGAGCGCCCCGGCGGCCGGGCGGGGCCGCCCGTGGGCCCGACCGCAGGAGCTCCGCGGCCCCGGAACGCCCAGGGGGTGGAGCGCAGCACGCCCCGCGTTCCAAGCTCGTACGAGTGCTCCTCCTCCTCCTCCTCCTCCTCCTGCTCCTACAGCTCCTCCTCCTCCTCCTCCTCCTCCTCTTCCTCCTCCTCCCCCTCCTCCTCCTCCTCCTCCTCCTCCTCCTCCTGCAGCTCCTCCTCCTTCTCCTCCTCCTCCTCCTTTTTCCCGGTCCTCATCTGCTCCACCTCAAGCTCGTCCGCTTCAGAACCCGCCGTGCACGTAAGAGCGACCCTTCGCCAGAGTGACCTATGGTGCGGGCCCAAGACGGGGTCTCCCGATGGCCGAGCGCGATACGGCAGTAGCGTACAGTCGACTGCACGTGCAGACACCCGGTACAGTCGGCCCTGATCAGTAGGTCGACCCTGCCAAATCAAGGGTACCCTTAGGTACCCTTGTGTCCTGTGCCTCGCGACCCATGGCAGTGTGACCCTCGGAAGGGTCTTGTGTCCTCTCGCGTGTCCTGTCCAATCAAGGCCGACTGTATCGTGAGGATGCGCGATCGGGATGCAAGGGCCTTGGGCGCCCATCTCGAAGCGTTTTGAGCGGGGCGCGGCCGGCGAGAGCGGCGAAGGATGGGATCCAAAGGGCACCGTTGGGATGGTTGCCCATCCCTTTTCTTCGCCAGAGGGACCTTTGGGTGCGGGCCCAACGGGGTCCCCCGATGGCCGAAGGCGGTGCGGCAATAGCGTCTTGCGCGCTCGTGTCTGGTCCCCCCGCGCGCCCCCGAATGCCGCGCACAAAAGGGCACCTTTTGCCTAGGGCCACTCTTGCGTGTAGTCGAACTCGGAGGAGGAGACGGTACCTCCACCGCTACCCTGGCCTCGTTTTCCCCTTTTCGGGCCTCCTGGGGGGGCCCTCGTCGACACGGCTGCGTGCGCCTCGAAATATCTGGGTCAGGACACCCCCTGGGAGGGGGCCGCGGAGTAGCGGTATCGGCCCCTTCGGATCTCGCCAGTTCCCCGCTCAAGACGCACCGGGCCGAGAGCTCGACCTGTGAGGCGCTCCTGGGAGGGCCTCGCCCTCGAGGACCGAGGGAGCTACCATCTCCTGTTGGCGGGGGGGCGGCGGCAGGGCGACGGCAGCCCGCGGAAGTGCAGAGCGGGGCCCGCCTCCGCAGCTGCGGAGGCGGGCCGAAGGCCAGCGGAAGAAGCCGGCGGGCACGGCAAGCAGAGCGCCCCCGAGAGATGGCAACTTCTCTTGGGGCTCGGGATTTCCCGGAACCGCTCCTGTGAGCAACACCAGAGAACGGGTTCGACTGCGCCGACATTCGCGAGTAAGCTCCCCGCGTGAGGTCGCGCGTAAGCACACTCGTCTCCAATGTGGCTTGCCGCGCTGGTGGCCCGCGTTAGCCACCGCGTAAGGTCGCTGAGTCATCTCGCGTGAGACTCCTTTTTGATCGTCACTCTTGTGTGGGCCTGTCGGGGCTCAAGAGACGGGGGTCAAGGCAGACGGAGGTCAGTCCGAGCGCCGGACCTTGCAGTATCCTGCAGGGCCAGGGGTGCACATTGACCCGGGGTTGTGCGCAGGATCCTGCAGGATCTTCTGCAGGATCTTCTGCAAGGCCCGACGGACACGGGTTCGCAGTTAGACCCGGTCCAGTGGATCCCCGACCTCGGGTCCTCACGGCGCGTTGGCCGTTGGTCGGACGGGGCTAGGACGAGTATCAATCCGTTCCAGAGCGTTCCGGAACGCTCTCAGAGCCTCCTGGAACGCTCTGAGAAGGCCGCCGCGCGCGAGACACCTGGCAGAACCGCCAACTCCTCCTCCCCCTCCGTTTCGAGTCTACGTGTTGCGCCGCGTGTCCACGCGCTCCGGGTGGCGCGTCGCGTACCAGGGCCGCGGAGCCGAGGAGAGGCCGGCACGGAGCCGCCGAGCGCCGCCGCGGGGTCGGAGGCGGGCGGCCGCGAGCCGCCAGTGGTGGTCGCGAACCCCGCCGTGGATGCCAGGAGCGAGGCGGTCATCGGGCTCGGCCTCGCCAGCGTGATCGCGCAGATGGCGGCCATGGCGGCAGACCACGGGGCGCTGACGCCGTTTCACTGCAAGTTCCCGCCGAGCATCGGCGTCGGCGAGTACCTCGCTCGGCTGTGCCACCACACGCGCTGCAGCTCCGGCTGCCTCGTGGTCAGCCTGCTCTACATCGACAGGCTGATCAAGCGCCACCCGGCGTACGTGGTGGTCAGCCCCTTGAGCTGCCATCGCCTGATGCTCATCAGCATTGCCATAGCGGTCAAGTTCCACGATGACACCTATTACAGCAACGCGTTCTACGCCAAGGCTGGAGGGGTGCAGCTCAAGGAGTTCAATGCCTTGGAGAGGAAATTCCTGCAGCTCATCGAGTGGAACCTGCATGTCGAAGCTAAGGAGTACGACCTCTACGATATGATCCTGCGCTCTGCGGAGAGTGGCGGATAGTAGACCAACTGCTCGGCGTTGACAAGGTGAGAGGATGAGGATGGGGGATGATGATGATGCTGATGATGACGATGATGATGATGGCGATGATGTTGATGATGCTGATGATGCTGAGGATGATGATGTTGATGCTGCTGCTGATGATGATGGTGATGATGGTGATGATGATGATGATGATGATGATGACGACGATGACGATGACGATGACGATTCCGATGATGAGGAGGAGGAGGAGGCGGCGGAGGAGGAGGAGGAGGAGGAGGAGGAGAAGGAGTCGCAGGGGGATCGGGATGAGGCAGGGGAGCCGTTCTCCCTGGAACCGTTCTGGGGTGATAGTTGGAACCTGAAACGGGTGATTTTCCATCTGGGGCGCTCTCGGGAACCTAATGGGCTGCCTCTCTGGGATAAAGTTGGGCGTTGTAGCCGAGCCCCCAAACTTGACAGTTTCCTCCATGAGAACTCTTATCGGGAGCTTTTTTCTTGCGGCTGGGCCCCCCCCGCCCAGTGTCAGGAGCGCCTAGATGGATTCTCACCCCGGAACCGTTCCAGGGTGAAAAATCCATCTGGGACCCCCTCCTCAATGCAAGAAGGCACTCTCGGGGATAAGTGGAGGCGAGAGGATTGCTCCCCGGTGAAAGGGTTGGTTCCCCGGTAAGTGGGATGGTTCCATTGTGGAAGTTGAAAAAGCTGCCAAGGATTCGTTCCCCGGCAGCAGGTTTTCAAGGGTGAGTTGCACGGATCAGCATTCCAACGACATTCCAAGGGCCATGCAACCTCCATGGGTTGCCTTAAGAGATGTCACTTGCTCCTGCGTGCACGTTCGAGGACATGCTGCTGGGGAACGAGCTCTTCCAAACACATGATGGATTCTATTCGGATTCGGTCGTACTCGGAATCCTCTTCCCGTTCGAATTCTATTTCGTCCCTGACCGAATTATCCATGTGATTCCTTCAATTGGCGCTCTTGAGGGGCCCTATTGGAACCCCATTGCAATCCTATGGGAATCCAATACAACCCCACGGGCATCCCATTGGAATCCCAATCGGATCCGATAGGTTTCTTTCCCATTGGCACTGTTTTGGGTTCCCGTTGGATCCTATGGGGATCCAACCGGATTATTTCCTATTGGGATCTTATCGGAATCGGTTGAAACCCTATTGGAATCCAATGCGACGCCTCCCTGTTGAAATCATATAATGTTCTTATTTGACTCCACTCTGGCCCTTCGTGGCTTCGCCTTATGGATGTCAGCGAATTCTTGGGACATGCGTGGAAGCGCTCACCGTGGAGCCGACCTTGTGCGAATCTTCATCGGGATCCAACTTGTGCACAGTGTTCCTCAAGCTTCTTCGGTATTCCTGAGGATTCCTCAGGGTGTTACTCTTAGTGTATTCTTATTGTGCTTGTGTTCCAATTCCATAGTACTTTTATTGCTGTCCTATTCTTTGAAAGAGCGTGTTCTACCGCTGCTGGCGGAAAACCGAGGGGGGGGGTCACGGGGTTCCCAACCCGTCCCCCCCCCCCCATTCGAAAACCGGGGGGGGGGGGATCACTACCGGTTCGAAACCCTCCCCCCCTCCCTTCCCAGTCCATCATGAAAAGGAGGGGGGTCACTACAAGTTCGACCCCCCCCCCCTCCCTCGAAAACCGGGCGGGGGCCATTACCGGTTCGAACCCCCCCCCCTCGAAAACCAGGGGGGTCACTACCGGTTCGAACCCCTCCCCCCCCCCCTCGCCGCCGGCAAACGATTCCCGCTCCTCGGAACAGTTGGACAATGGTGGGTACGCTGGGACAGTGGTGGGAACGGTGGTGGTGGGGACAGTGGCGCGGGGACAGTGGGACAGTGGTGCGGACAGTGGTGGGGACGATGGTGGTGTGGACAGTGGTGAGGGGACAGCGGGACAGTGGTGGGGACAGTGGGACTGTGGTGGGGACGGTAGTGGTGGGGACAGTGGTGAAGGCGGTGGTGAGGACAGTGGTGGGACAGTAGTACAGTGGGGAAAGTGGTGGGGACAGTGGGGACAGTAGGACAGTGATGGGGACAGTGGGGACGGTGGGACAGCACAGTGGGACAGCGGCGTGGACAGTGGGACAGTGGTGGGTGCAGTGGGGACAGTGGGACAGTGGTGGGGACCGTGGGGAAAGTGGGACCGTGGTGGGACAATGGTGGGGAGAGTAGGGACAGTGAGACACTGGTGGAGGCACTGGTTGGGACAGCGGGGACAATGGTGGGAACAGTTGGGACAGTGGAACAGTGATGGGGACGGTGGTGGTGGGGACAGTCGTGTGGGGACTGGGAATGTTGTGGAAACAGTGGGACAGTGGAGGGTACAGTGGTGGTGGGGACAGTGGTGAGGGCGGTGACGAGGACGGCGGTGGGATAATGGGACAGAGGTGCAGGGGGGACTGGTGGGGACAATGGGGACAGTGGTGGGAACAGTGGGACAGCTCAGTGGGACAGCGGCGGGGACAGTGGGACAGTGGGGACAGTGGGACAGTGGTTAGTGGTTGGGGCCGTGGAGAAAGTAGTGGGGAGAGAGGAACCGTGGTGGGATCAGTGGTGGGGACAGTGGGGACAGTGCGACCAGTGGTGGGGGCACTGGTGGGGACAGTGGGGACGGTGGTGGGAACAGTGGGGATAATGGTGGTGAGGACAGTGGTGCTGGGGACAGCAGTGGGGGATGTGGTCCGGAGGCTGGTAGGGACCCGGGAGTCGTTTGCTGGCGGTGAGCGTGGGGGGGGGGAGGGAATGTGGAGGGGTTCGAACCGGTAGTGACCCCTCCCGGTTTTCGAGGGGGGGGAGGGGGAAGGGGTTTGAACCTGTAGTGACCCCCGCCGGTATTCGAGGGGGGGGGAAGGGGTTCGAACCGGTAGTGACCCCCCCCGGTTTTCTGGAGGGGGGCGGCAGGGGTTCGAACCGGCAGTGACCCCCCTCTGGTTTTCTGGCGGGGGGGGGTTCGAACGGGTGGAGAGGGGCTCGAAACGGTAGTGACCCCCCCGGCTTTTTTGGAGGGGGGGGGGGTTTGAACTTGTAGTGACCCCTCCCGGTTTTCCTGAAGGGGGGGGGGGGGGTCGGGGAGGGCGGGGGTTTTGCCGGGGGGAAGGGGGGGGTTCCAGCAGGGGGGGACCCCCGGGTTCTGGAAGAAGAGGGGGGGAATTTTCCACAGTACAGCGAAGGTGGATCACGCTCTCTCTACCCTTTTTATCCATCTTGTTTTCCTATTGGACGGCGTTCCTAATGTTCCCAACCCTCCTGCGTTGGGTACTCGTTTTGAATGGAGCGCTGCGGTCGCACACCTTCCTTCCTTTTCGCCCCCTCTCCCCTTCTCTCCCGCCTCTCGCCTCGCTCTTTCCTGCGTGCAAGCTTGCCTCGCACTGGGCCATCCTTGTCGGGCTGCGATATGCGAAACTGTCGCCCCTTTCGAGGGCTGCTGGGAAGCCCAGCGGAGTGACGTGCTACGCATATTCAGATCACACCTCGCCATCCCTGTGGGGCTGCGATCCGGGAAACGGTTGCCACTTTCGAGGGCTGCTGTGGGGTCCAGCGGACTGACGTGCTACGCAGATTCGGATTAGACCTCGCCATCCCCGTGGGGCTGCGATCTGCGAAATTGTTGCCACTTTCTCGAGGGCTGTTGAGGGGGCCCAGCGGAGTGACGTGTTACGCAGATTCAGATTAGACCTCGCCATCCCTGTGGATCTGCGGTCTGCGAAACCGTCGCCACTTTCGAGGGCTGATGGGGGTCCAGCGGAGTGACGTGCTTCGCAGATTCAGATTAGACCTCGCCATCCCTGTGGGGCTGCGATCCTGGAGACGGCTGCCACTTTCGAGGGCTGCTGTGTGGTCCAGCGGAGTGACGTGCTCTGCGGATTCGCAGATTCCGACTACATCTCGCCATCTAGTGGGGCTGCGATCCACGCATCTGTCGCCATATTCGAGAGTTGCTGGGGAGTCCAGCGGACTGATGTGCTACGCATATTCAGATTCGACCTCGCCATCCCTGTGGGGCTGCGATCCGCAAAACTGTCGCCAGTTTCGAGGGCTGTTGTGGGGACTCAGCGGAGTGACGTGCTACGCAGGTTCAGATCCGACCTCACCATCCTTGTGGGTCTGCGATCTGCGACACTGTTGCCACTTTCGAGGGCTGCTGCGGGGTCTAGCGGAGCGACGTGTTACGCAGATTCAGACTCGACCTCGCCATCCCTGTGGGGCTGCGGTCTGCGAATCTGTCGCCTTTTCCGAGGGCTGATGGGAGTGACGTGCTACGTAGATTCGGACCAGACCTCGCCATCTCTGTGGGGCTGCGATCTGCAAAACCGTCGCCACTTTCGGGGGCTGCTGTGGGGTCCAACGGGGTGACGTGCTCTGCAGATTCATACTTAACCTCGCCATCCCTGTGGGGCTGCGATCCACGAAACTGTCGCCATATTCGAGAGCTGCTGGGGGCTCCAGCGGAGTAGCGTCACACCCTGATGCAGATTAGACCTCGCCATCCCTGTGGGGCTGCGATCCGCGAAACTGTCACCAATTTCGAGAGCTTCTGTGGGGACTCAGCGGAGTGACGTGCTACGCAGATTCAGATCCGACCTCACCATCCCTGTGGGTCTGCGATCTGCGACACTGTTGCCACTTTCGAGGGCTGCTGCGGGGTCTAGCGGAATGACGGGTCACGCAGATTCAGATTCGACCTCGCCATCCCTGTGGGGCCGCGGTGTGCGAATCTGTCGCCTTTTCCGAGCGCTGATGGGGAGTGACGTGCTACGTAGATTCGGACCAGACCTCGCCATCTCTGTGGGGCTACGGTCTGGAACTAATCGCCACTTTCGAGAGCAGCTGGGGGCTCCAGCGGAGTAACGTCACACCCTGATGCAGATTAGACCTCGCCATCTCTGTGAGGCTGCGGCCTGCGAGTGTGTCGCCACGTTCGAGAGCTGCTGGTGCTTTATTTTTGGTGCAAACAGAACATGCTTTTACGAATTGCTTCCCGGACCTGCACATTCTTTCCTTCATTCTTTCCTTCATCCCTTCCGAAGCGTGCCAGGCCTGTGCCTCCTGGTGCCATGCGCATTATTTGACGAAGTTGTCCGTCGGACCCGGGTGGAGCGGGCGGCATGCGCGGGATGCTGCCCCTGCGCGCGGGCATGCGCACCCCCCGGCTGGAGCACCTGGACCAGACCAGATGGCTAGTCAAGGGCGCCGAGGGCGAGGTCGTCCAAGTGGCCGTCACCCCGAGAGGCGAGGAAGAAGCGAAGGCAGCGAAGGCCGAGGGGCGTGCGGCGTGCCTGCGGTACCTGCCGCACGGCGCGTGGGTGCGCATGGACAAATACGAGGCCGGCCCCTGCGGCGAGACGCTCGCGAAGCTCGACGACAGCACTGACGCCGCGGACGCGGCGCGTCTCGTCTTCCTCGAGCCGCAGAGTTCAAGCCCGTTTGACTTCCTGAAGCATGAGGTCAGGCGCGCTGGCCTGGCCATCTCCACTGCCGAGGTCCTGGCGTCCGCGGCCTGCGAGGGCCGCGCCATGCGCCGCGGTGTCGCTGTCGACGCTTGGTGCAAGGATGAGAAGAAAATCGACGACCTCTGGCTGCATCTCCACGCGATGCCGTGGAGGGCGACGACCGTGGACAACCTCCTGGTCATGCGCGACCCGAACTTGGATTTCCTGGCCCGCGGGCCGCCCGCGGACCAGGCGGCGCGCCTTCGAGCGCTTAGCTCCCGCGCTGAACAGGTGCAGGAAGGAGGCGATGGAGCTGGCGGGCGAGCTGGGCCCCCCTCGCATGTTGCGCTAGTTACGAGCAGGTTTAATCGTGTCGAGCGCCGAGGCGACGTGGCGCAGACAGCACTGCATCTTCTGCGTACTTCTATTCCTATTGCGCTCCTATGTATTCCAAGTGTCTCGCTCCTAATGTATTCCATGTGTCTCGGGATCTTTTGTGTTTCGCGTGCGAACCCAGCAACCCGATGGGGCCTCGCAGAGGCCTTGTGGGGGCCCCGCAGAGGCCTCGTAGGAGCCTCGCAGAGGCCTCGTAGGAGCTTCGCAGAGGCCGCTTGGGAGCCTCGCAGAGGCCCCCAAGGAGCTTCGCAGAGGCCTCTTAGGAGCCCTGAAGAGACCTTCAGGCCTTGAAGGAATCTCGCAGAGGCCGCGTTGGAGCCTCGCAGAGGCCGCGTAGGAGCGTCGCAGAGGCCTGTGAGCCTCGCAGAGGCCCGTTCGGAGACTCGCAGAGGCCGTCTAGGAGCTTCGCAGATGCCTCTAAGGAGCCTCGCATAGGCTTCTCAGGAGCCTCGCAGAGGCCTCTCAGGAGCTTCGCAGGGGCTTCTGAGGGCCTTGAAGGAGCCTCGCAAAGGCCTCCTGGGAGCCTCGCAGAGGCCTCGTAGGAGCCTCGCAAAGGCCTCTGAGCCTCGCAGGTGCTTCTAAGGAGCCTCGCAGAGGCCTCCTGGGGGAGCCTCGCAGATGCCTCTAAGGAGCCTCGCAGAGGCCTTTCAGTAGCCTCGCAGGGGCCTCTAAGGCGCCTCGCAGAGGCCACTGAGGAGCTTCGCAGAGGCCTCTGAGCGTCGTAGAGGCTTCTTAGGAGCTTCGCTGGAGCTTCTGAGGAGCCTCACTGAGGCCTTTCAAGGGGCCTCGCAGAGGCCTCGTAGGAGCGTCGCAGAGGCCGCGTTGGAGCCTCGCAGAGGCCGCGTAGGAGCGTCGCAGAGGCCTCTCAGGAGCTTCGCAGAGGCCTCTCAGGAGCCTCGCAAAAAGGCTTCTCAGGAACTTCTTAGGAACCCCGAGCCCCAGAAGTGGCAATTTTCCACATGATATCTTTTATTGATGAGCCTTTCTCTCGCGACTGGGCCTCCCCGCTCAGCGTCAGGAGCGCCCCGCGTGGATTTTCACTGCGGAACCGTTCCAGAGTGAAAGTCGATTTCTTGGCATCGCTCGGACGTGTGTATTTTTTCCGGCGAGGACCATTGAGGACGATCCTGGACCATCGAGCGAACAAAAACACGCACGAAACCGAAACATGCACGGGAAATGGACGTCCGGGCGATGGCGAGATTTGGACCCCCCTCCCCAGGGCAACAAGGCGTTCTCAGGGGATACAAAGGGGGCGGGGGATGTACCCGAGTCCCACATGTGGCAATTTTCCAGACGAGATTTCTTGTTGGGGATCCCTTTTCTCGCGGCCGGGCCCCGCCGCCCAGTGCCGGGAGCGACCCGATGGATTTTCATCCCGGAATTGTTCCAAGGTGAAGATCCAGCCGGGGCCCCCTCCCCAGTGGGGGTATAACCGAACTCCAAATATGGCAATTTTCATATTATATACATATCTCTCCATATTATCGGATATCTGTTTCTCGCGGCTGGCCCCCCTGTCCAGTGTCAGGAGAACCCATACGGATGTTCAACCCGAAACCGCTGCAAGAAGGCGCTCGCGGGGAATCGGATGAGGGGAGGGGCGCGCCCGAGCCCCAACAGGTGTAATTTTCCATATAGAGTCTTTTATTGCGGAACATTGTTCACGCCTCCCCGCCCAATGCCAGGAACGCTCCCAAAATGGATTTTCACCCCAGAACCGTTCCAGGGCGAAAATCGATTTGAAACCTCCTCCCCAAGGCAAACAAACATTCTCGGGGAGATATGATGTATCCGAACCCTGGAAATGTTTTTGTCCATCTGGCATCTTGTATTGGGGGGCCTTTTTCTCGCGGGTTGGCTCCCCCGCCCAGTGCCGGGGGCGCTCCAGATTGATTTTCACCCCGGAACCGTTCCAGGGTGAAAATCCATTTGGGACTTTCTCCCCAGTGCAAGAAGGCGCTCGCTGGGATAAGGGGGGGATAGCTCCAACAATCACAAGTTTCCATGTGAGATCTTTTTTTGCGGAGCCTTTTTCTCGCGGCTGGGCTCCCCCGCCCAGTGCCGTGATCGCCCCAGATGGATTTTCATGTTTGGAACCGTTCTAGAGTGAAAGTCCATCTTATTTCCCTCCGCAAGGCAACAAACGCTCTCGGGCATCTAGGGGTATAGGGGGGGGGATGTACCGGAACCCCAGTAATTGCAATTTTCCACATGACATGTTTTATTGGGGAGCTTTGTCGACCCCCCGCCCAGTGCAGAGAGCGCCCCAGATTGATTTTCACCGTGGAACCGTCCAGGGTGAAAATCCATCTGGGACCCCTTCCCCAGTGCAAGAAGGCGCGTTCGGGGATAAGTGGTGTGTGTGTGTGTGTGGGTGCGTGTGTGTGTGTGTGTGTGACCGAGCCCCAACAGTTACAACCTTCCACATGCAATCTCTCATTGCGGAGCCTGTTTCTAGCGGCGGGGATCCCCCGCCCAGTGCCGCGAGCGCCCCAGATGGATTTTCACCCCGGAACCGTTCCAGGGTGAAAATCCATTTGAAACCCATCCTCCAAGGTAAGAAAAGCGCTCTCGCGCGATAAAGCGGGGGGGATGCACACGAGCCCCAGAAATTGCAAATTTACAGATGACATCTCGCATTGGGGAACCTTGTTCTCGCGGCTGGACCCCCCCGCCCAGTGCAGGGCACCCTGGAACGTTCCAGGGTGAAAATCCATCTGGGAACCCCTCCCCATTGCAAGAGTGCACTCTCGGGAATAGGGGGGGGGGGTGCCCGAGCCCGAACAATTACAATTTCCCATATGCAACCTCTCATTGCGGAGACTTTTTCTCGCGGCTGGGCCCCCCGCCCAATGCCGGGAGCGCCCCAGATGGATTTTCACTTCGGAACCGTTCCAAGGTGAGAATCCATCTGAAGCCCTCTCCCCAAGGCGAAAAAGCGCTCTCGCGGGATAAAGCGGGGGATGTACCCAGTGCCCA
Source organism: Prorocentrum cordatum (assembly GCA_963575745.1). Taxonomy (NCBI): domain Eukaryota; class Dinophyceae; order Prorocentrales; family Prorocentraceae; genus Prorocentrum; species Prorocentrum cordatum. Next base: position 310,901 of record CAUYUJ010008458.1, read on the forward strand.
GGAATTGCAAATTTACAGATGACATCTCGTATTGGGGACGCTTTTTTCCCGCGGATGGACCCCCCCGCCCAGTGCAGGGAGCGCCCCAGATGTATTTTCACCCTGGAACGTTCCAGTGGTGAAAATTCATTTGGGGCCCCCCCCCTCAGTGCAAGAAGGCGCTCTCGGGGAGCTGTAAGGAGCACAGTAAAGCCCAATCAAGATTTCTGCAAGGAGCCCAACCAAGCCTTCTGCAAGGAGCACAACGAGGCTTTCTGTCGCATTCTGTACGGAGCCCAATAAGGCCTACTGCAAGGAGCACAATAAAGCCTTCTGCAACGAGGCCAATAAGGCCTTCTGTTAGGAGCCCAATAAGGCATTTGGTAAAATCACACCAGGGAACAAAAAAAACAACCAGCGGATTTTCACACCATCCTCTGATTGAGTGAGACGCATAGTGATATCGATCATCAGATCGATCATGATTCGTGGTATCGATAAAGAGATCGATAAAGAGATCGACCGGGAACTTGGAAACCCCGGAGCCCTGAACCCATCGAAATCGGCCAGGAACCAATGCCCTGCAGGAGCCCGAGAACCCGCAACAGGGATCCCGCGAACCCAGCCAGCTACCAAAATCGGCGTGAAATGTTCGCTAAATCTTTTGATACACCTGAGGAAACCCAATCAGTGGATGATTTGAAAAATAATACGATGGATATTGAGATCGATTGTGAGATCGATAATGGAAAGAGCGTGTTCTACCGCTGCTGGCGGAAAACCGGGGGGGGTCACTACCGGTTCGAACCCCTTCCCCCCCCCCCCCCTCCGGAAAACCGGGGGGGGTTCACTACCAATTCGAACCCCTGCCCCCCCGCCCCCCCCAGTTCATCATGAAAAGGGGGGGGGGTCACTACCGGTTCGAACCCCCCCCCCCTCCCTCGAAAACCCGGGGGGGGTCACTACCGGTTCGAACCCCCCCCCCCCTCGAAAACCGAGGGGGGGTGCGGACAGTGGTGGGGACGGTGGTGGTGGGGACAGTGGTGAGGGGACAGCGGGACAGTGGTGGGGACAGTTGGGGACGGTAGTGGTGGGGACAGTGGTGAGGACAATGGTGGGAACAGTGGGGACAGTGGACAGTGGTGGGGACGGTGGTGGTGGGGATAGTGGTGTGGGGACAGTGGGAATGAGGTGGAAACAGTGGGACAGTGGAGGGTACAGTGGTGGTGGGGACAGTGGTGAAGGCGGTGGCGAGGACGGCGGTGGGACAATGGGACAGAGGTACAGTGGGGACAGTGGTGGGGACAGTGGGGACAGTGGTGGGAACAGTGGACAGTTTAGTGGGACAGCGGAGGAGTCAGTGGGACAGCGGTGACAGTGGGGATAGTCGGGCAGTGGTCGGGGGTGTGGAGAAAGTGGGGAGAGTGGAACCGTGGTGGGAACAGTGGTGGGGACAGTGGGGACAGTGCGACAGTGGTGGGGGCACTGGTGGGGACAATAGGGATGGTGGTGGAACCAGTGAGGACAGTGGTGGTGAGGACAGTGGTGCTGGGAACAACAGTGGGGGATGTGGTGTGGACGGTGGTAGGGACCGGGAGTCGTTTGCTGGCGGTGAGTGGGGGGGACTGGGGAGGGGTTCGAACCTGTAGTGACACCCCTCAGGTTTTCGAGGGGGGGGGGTTCGAACCGGTAGTGGCTCCCCCCGGTTTTCGAGGGTGGGGGGGTGGGGGGGGGGTTAGGGGAGGGGTGGGGGTTTTGCCGAGGGGAAGGGGGGGGGGGGAGGGGGGTTCCAGCAGAGGGGGGGGATTTTCGGAGGGGGGGGGGACCCCCGGGTTCCGGAGGAAAAGGGCGGCAATTTTCCACAGTAAAGCGGCGGTGGATCACGCTCTCTCCGATAATGAAATCGATAGTGGAACCGATAGTGAGGACGATTGTAAGGTCGATCGTGAGACCGAGAGTGACATCGATTCTATGATATCGATCGTGAGATCGATCGCGAGATCGCTCATGCGATCTCTAGTGAGATCGCTTGTGGGATCGACAGTGAGATCGATTGTGAGATCGATGGTTGGATCGATAGAGAAGTGGGTAATGAGATCCATGGTGAGACCGATCGATTAGAAGATCGACCAGGAACCAGGGAACCCGGGAACCTCGCCGCCCTCCGAAATCGGCCCGGAAGCGGGAACCAGGGAACCCGAGAACCCGGAACCGGGAACCCGGGAACCCAGCGTGCGTCCAAAATCGACGGGAAATTTCCGCCAAATCTTTCAACTTCTGCGAGGACCCCTTCAGTGCAAGCACTGATTGGGGAAATATCCGCTAGGACCCCTTCAGTGCAAGCACTGATTGGGGAATCTCCCGAAGTGGCCTCAAATTGATTTTCACCCCGTAATGGTTCCATGGCGGTTCTGGAACTAGAAACAGTGAGCTTCAGGGTTCCAGAATCACCCCAGGACCGTTCCACGTGATTCTGGAATCTGAAACGTTTCATTTTCCCCGGGGAGCCAGAGAGAGGCAGGAGAAGGGGAAGATGAGGGAGGGAGGAAGGAAGGGAGGAAGGGAGGGAGGGAGGGAGGGAGAGAGGGAGCTGGAGAGAAGTGAATATGGTGATGCTGTGATGGTGGTGGTGACGTGTGCTGTTGGCGGGGGATGCTTGCACGAATATGGTTGGTGACGATGCTTTAGGTTCCCACAGGCAATAGAGGAAGTGGCTGCCTACAGTCGGGGCCCTGAAGAAGGAACCCTTTTCGTTGGAGGGGTTCCGCGTTCCTTAAGTGTTTCACAGCTTGCCTCAGGTTTCCCTTATGTCTTCGATAGGAAATCGAAGTTTAACTTATGGAAAAAAGTGGCCTCGTTCCTTATTTAGGGTTCCTTAGGTCAAGGCCCCGACTGTATTGTTGGTGACGATGATTTAGGTTCCCACAGGCAATCGAGGAATTGGCCGCCTATCATCAGCTGTGTTTGGATGCCCCTTTTCAAGATGATGGCGCCACTGCTGCAAACCACCAGTGCGATGTCGACGGTGGCGGTGACGATGACAAGCACCATTATGCGTCTGGCTGTTGAGTGACGACGATGCCGAGGATGACGACAAGGAGGGGTTCGAGCATGGAGATTGGGATGCTCCGAGGCAGGATGAGGGAGGATGGAGACAACGAGTAGGACCTTGATGATGAGAAGGCGATGTGAGGAGGATGGCGATTGGAATGAACAGGAGGAGACGAAGGAGGAGGAGGAGGAGGGGGAGGAGGAGGAGGTGGTGAAATAGGAGAGGAAACAGCGGGAGGAGGATTATCCTGAAGCGTTCTGGTCTGCACTGCAGGCACTTCTGGACGCTTCGAGTAACCCCACCAGCCCGCTAGTCGCGGCCGCAGCCCGACCGCGACCGCCCGCCGCCGGCGCTTCCGCCTGCGGCTGTAAAAAAAAGGTAACCCCACCAGCCCGTCCAGAAGCAATGCCCAGGTGACTTGCCCTGAGCATGGATGTCGAGGAGGAGCATGCAGTGTAATAAGCGGCTCGGGAAGCCGTCACACCCCAAGACGGGCAGGATAGAGGAGAAACTGGAGGAGGAGGAGGAGGAGGAGGAGGAGGAGGAGGAGGAGGAGGAGGAGGAGGGGGAGGGGGAGAAGGGAGGAGGGAGGAGGGAGGAAGAGGAACAGGAGGAGGAGGAGGAGGAGGAGGAGAGGAGGAGGAGGAGGAGGGCAAGCATAATGGCCAGAGGCTCATCGAATCCCTCGCGGAGTCTCTTCGGATGTCTCTTGAGAGCTTCTTCGAGTCCCCTCGGGGCGTCTTGGGTGCCTCTTTGCGGCCCTGGGGGCCTCTTGGAGCGTCTTGGCTGCCTCGGGGGAGCCTCTTGGGGCCTCTTAGGGGTCTCTTCGGGGCCTCTTGGGCCTCCTGGGCGCCTCCTGGGGCCATCTTGGAGCACTCTTGGGAGCTTTGGGAGCCATCTTGGGGCCATCTTGCAGGAGTTCGATCAAAGAAGGGGGGGGTAAATTTGCCCCCCCCCCCCCCCCCGAGGCCAACATGGGCCCAAACCCTAGCAACCTCAATAATTATGTTTTTTTCGTCGGGGACATCTTGGACGCTCCAACGCTTTGTGGAGCCTTCCGTCCAGGTCCAGCGGAGGAGGTAGGAGGAGAGGTCAAGCTACCCACCCGCCCGCAAGCCGTCTAGCTCATTCCCAACGGCCCTCCCAAACCATATGTAACACTGAGCCTGAGCATTTTCAGCGGTCGTCTTTGGATGGACAGCTACTGGGAACCAACGCCGACCCTAGGTGCGCGACGCTTGGGCGAGGTGCGCCACGCGTGCCAGGGGCGCCACGCGCGCCAGGCACCCCTGGGGCCCGAGCGTGCCAGGCACGCCTGGTGCGCCAGATGCGCCACGTGCTCCGAGTGCGCCAGGTGTGCCGCATTCTCCAGCCGCACCAGGTGCGCCATGTTCGGGGCACGTGCAGCGTGCGTCAGGTGCGCCTGCGCACGTGACAGCACACATCGAGAGAAACGTCGGCCCCCGCCATCCTTGTCGAAAACCAATGCTCATCGTTGTGTCTGGAGGGCCTGCGCACGGCATGCCACGCTTCACCACCCCCGCGGTCCCTGTCAAACACAATTGACAGTGACCGCGGGATGGCCGCGCATGATCCAGATTTAGCCGCGAGGTGCATGCTGTATTGTTTTTTTTGTTGTGTCAGGGATGGTAGCCATGCTGGCACCCCCGTCACCCCTGTCAAAAACAATACGGGATGTTCGCGGGCCTCACGAACATGACTCAAGACTTGCCCCCACATGTACTTTGCATTGTTTTTTGACAGGGATGGTGTGGAGGGGACCGCATCGGGTTGGCCGCGCATGCTCCAAACGTGGAGGCAGAGTGCGGTTTGTATCGTTTTTTGAAAGGGATGTTTGGTGGCGGGTCGGCATGGTGTCGGCATGGTTCCTGGTTGGACGCCGGTCGCCTCTGGGAGGGGAGGGGGTGTATACTAACAAGGAACAGTGGTAAACCCTTCCCGAAAGGGGAAGAGGGGGGACTGGAAGAGGAAACGCTCGAAAGCACTCACGCCCTAAATGGCTGGTGGGATTCCACCATGCAAGCGAATGTAATGAATGCGCATCGGTGCTGATCAAAACTGTGCCCAAGCTAAATGTGCCGTGCCGAGGTACTCCTTCCCAGCCTGTGTTGATAGAGCCACGCGTGCTCTGGAAAGTTGTGCCTACTGTGGGCCGTTCAGCTACAATGGGTACTTGCCGTACCTATGCACATCGAACATGCCGCAATCCAAAGCTTCGGCTCAAAATGGGGCAGAGTGGTGCGAAATGCGAAGGTAACATGCAGGTGCCCTCAGGCGGGTGGGTCAGTGCACAAACAGCCTCCCCTATCTCCTGGAAGGCGGGCGCGCATGCTGCAACAGGCAACGCCTATGTGCTGGCATCGCGATGACGCGGGCCCCGAGACATATGACTCAGTTCAGCCCCACTCCTTGCCCCCTCCTCCTCTTCCCCCTTCCGTTCCTCCCCGGTTCTCCGCCTTCTCCTCAGCGAGATCCCTTGCCCTCGGGCGAGTGCCACGTTCAACCTGACGTGGCATGGGATACCAAGTTCCGATTCTGCGCCTCCGCTTTGTAGACTGCGTCCATGGCTGATCTTGGCATCGCTCGGACGTGTGAATTTTTCCTTCGGCGAGGACCATCGAGGAGCATCCTTGACCATCTGGCGCAAAAACCACGCACGAAACCTAACAAAAACACAGGAAATGGACGTCCGAGCGATGGCCAGTGATGGCCTCAGGCCGGGCCTCTGGATGCCGCGCTGCAGGACGGCGGGGGGGTGGCGGCGCGCGCCGAGGGGGGCGGCGCGAGGGGGGGCGGCCGTCCGAGGAGGTAAGGGGGGCTCGTCGAAGGGACCCCGGAGGCGTCCGCGGAGGCTTCGAGGCGGGAGGGCTTCGGAGGCGCCCCCGCCCCCTCTGCCCCCGTCAGGAGTCGAGCAGTGGCGAAGCGTCCCGGCTCGCCTACAGGCCCACCAAAGAATGTTCTGAGAACTGCTTGCGGTCTGCACGGTCTGCTCTTGGAGCATCCCTGGCCGAGATCGTCTTGTTTGAACACGTCGCGCTCATGTCCCAAGAGCAAGGCTTCTGTTCTTAGAACATTTCGGATGCAACTCCTGGGATGTCAAATTCTGTCCTTGCCCTGGTCCGAAATCCGGCTTAATCCGGCTTAATCCCGCTTAATACGGCTTAGTACCGCTTAATCCCGTGCAATCCGGCTTAATCCGAGGCCCACTCCGGCATAACAGCCCCCCAATGGGGCTTAATCCTTTCTGATCTTTCCGACGGAAACCTCCCAGTAGTTGCCTTCTAAGAACATCGTCCAGGTGCTGAGGACCTTGCGTGGCAGGCCTCTGGGCATGCCGGGGCGGTCGGTCCCCGCTCGGCCCCTGCCCTCTCGGGAGGTGGGCTCCCTCGCGCTGGCCTCCCCGGGGCGCCCTGCCGGCAGGGGCAGGGGGGGCCACTCGGGCGAAGAGAGCTATGCACAGGCACCGGTCCTGGCCAGGCCCATCCTGAGGCCCCAGGAGCGGTGCACATGCCTTCCTGGCCAAGGCAGGAGGGCGTATGCGCCGATCTTGGGCTCAGGACGGACCTGGCCAAAATCGGTGTATGTGCATGGTTCTTTTTCCTCTGGCCACCACCCACCAAACCACCCCACCCCAACCCGAAGGCCCAAGTTGATCCTCGGGGGGGGGGGGGTCGGGGAGCATCGAGAAAACACACGCGTGGAGCCCGCACCCCCCCCCCAACCCGAAGCCTGGGCATTCTGGTCAGGTTGGGGTGGTCTGGCGGGTAGTCAGGGGGGGAGGGGGCGGCAGGAGGAGTCCCAAATTATAGATGCCGCGCCTGCCATCGTGGCCTTCTCACGACGCCGCCAGGGGGTCGAGGCGGGCGTACAGCCCCTCTCCCTTCTGACAGTCTCCCGATGCGACGTCCAGTCTCGGGCTTTTGTAGCATGCTGAGGGTGAGGGCCCTCAGATCCGATGGCCCCAGAGATCCTCAGGTAACTTCTGGTGGCCTTCTCTAGCGGCCACGTATGGCTGGCTTTGGATGGCAGCTTGCCGCTGCCCTCTGCCCGGCCCCCGCGCCCAGGTGTTTTTTTTCCCCCCCGACTGGGCATCCAGCGCCGCTGCGAGCTCGAGCTCCTCGGATCTTCGACCTCCCTGCAGCCCAGGGTAGCTGCGATATCAACGCCATATCTATGGGGGGCGACTGACACTGGCCATCCCCGCGGAATCCGCCAGCGGGCGCGATCTCTTTATAGAGTGTCTCCTTACCTCCTTGCGCTGGATAGTGCAGACATCGTCCAGCTGCGAGCCTCTTTGCTCGCGCGCCCTTCGCCTGCGGCGGCCTACAATAGACCGCTGGCTTGACTCGAGGTCGTCCTCCCTCCTCTTGCGTCCTAGTCAGAGCCTCCTCTTGCTCATCCTCTTTCCTCTTTGTCTGTCTCTCCTCTTCCCCGAGCCTTGTGCGACTACGAAGGCGCACGTCTTTTCCTCCTCCTCCTCCTCCTCCTCCTCCTCCTCCTCTTCCTCCTCCTCCTCCTTATCATTCTCATCTTCCTCCCTCCTCCTACGTGAAGCGACCTCGTAGCCGTCGTAGTCGTCGTCCTCCTTCTCCCCCGCCCTGCAGCACTCGCGCAGCCCGTGGGCACGCGCCCGCCCTTGCATCCGCGCGCCTGCTGCACTGCAGCCTGGAGGGCGGCGGCCGTGGCACCGCTGCTCCTGGAATGCCGCTCCGAGCTGCGCGGCCTGCCGGCGCTCGCCCCCCGCGCTGCGGCCACTGCCAGAGGCGGCCCTGCCCCCCCCCCCCCAAGCGGCCCCCAGCCTCTCCCCCGGGGGGCCTTCAGACGGGCTGCGGCCCCCCAGCAGGGGCCCCAGGACAGCCGAGTGGCAGGGGGGGGGCACCCTCGGCCAGGACCGCGTCTGGCAGCCGCCCACCTGCCCGCTCGCCAAGAGGTTCGCGAGCGGGGCCGATCTCTTGCAGAGCTCAGGATGCAGCTCCAGGGAGTTTCAGTTCGGCATCGGCGCTGGTGCATCCGTGGATGAAGATCAGCCTAATCCGGCATCGTCCCGTTCCATCCCGCCCAATCCAGTTGAATCCGTTTTATCCTGAGTTTTCCTGGGCTTAATCTGGCCTGCTCATTCATTTCCTAGCATCGTTTCGCCAGAGGCTTTTAGTAGAGGCAAGTAAGAATGTTTTTTACCCTCTGGCCCATCTCGAGCGTTATGCTCACCCTTCCCCCACATAACGTAACGCTCCCCCCGCCCCCAGTGCGTCCCCAGCACTAGCGCGTTGCGTCTGGCACCACAGTCTGTGGTGCCGAGCCCACGGCGGGGAGTGGCGCCACGTTATGCCACCCCCCTCTGCCCTCCCCCCCTCCCCCCTCACCCGCTATCGCCGCGACTAAAAGAATGCGGCCGAAGGACCACAGAAGAGTCCCACTGGGGGGACGGGGAGCCAGGACGGCCTCCTGAGATTGCCTGGTCCGGCAGCCGCTCCGCTTGAGACTTCCTCACAGCAATTAGTACAGGCATCGTGCTCTCGCTTCCATTCGGGCTGCACTCTTGGCCCGGGCGACCAGGATCCCTGTGAACATATTCACCAGCCTGCGCATGGCCGTGCTGCCACCCCTGACCCTCTGCAGCCGACGCTCTACCGATCGACCCGCCTCTTCACCTTCGCTGCTATTGGGGGTGCCACTCTGGGGTAATAGGGTCTACTGGCCCGTAATCTTATGATGTTCCAACCTACTTTAGCCTTGATCCCCCAAAATAATTCCGAGCTCCCCCCCCAAAGTACCGGATCTCAAGGGTTTTCACGTGTCGGGCCCTGGGAGGCACTCGTCCGACACTGTTTCGACACTGCTTCGACACCCTTTCGACACTTTTCCGGGTGCTCGAAATTGTTTCTGGGATGTGGTCCTTAAGCACGATGGTAGCAACATAACCGCAATCGTTCCCACGCAGACCTCACAGAAGTTGCCTCCTGGCTTGCAAAGCGTCTCCCCACTCCTGCGCCGTGCTCTGCACAGGCCGCCCGAGGTGCGAACCACCATTTTGTCCCCGCGCCGTTCGCGGGGGGCCGGCGGCCTGCACCAGGCCGGCGGCTGAGGCGGAGAGCCTCTTCGGGCGTTGCGTAGTGGAGGGGTGGGCGCAGAGGGTTTCTCCGAAGGGCATAGGCGACCCGTCCTCCTCCTCCTCCTCCTCCTCCCCCTGCTCCTCCTCCTCCTCCTCCTCCTCCTCCTTCTCCTCCTCCTCCTCCTCCTCCTCCTCCTCCTCCCCCTCCTCCGCCTCCTCCTCCTCCTCCTCCTCCTCCTCCTCCATTCTTTCTCCTTGTAGATAACTCCTCCCTGTCGCACCCCGAGACCAGTTTTTAGGGCGGGCTGGGCGTTTCGCCTGAGACGTCCTCACCATTTGTGACCCGGACCCGGAAGCTCCAAAAGTGACAACATCACCGATGGAGGGCGGGCCGTTTTCAAAATGTGGCTCTCGCCTTAGCGCCGCGCACATTCATTTGAAACATTTGCAAGCGCTTCACAGGTTGAGGGTGGGTGGTTTTCAACATGTGGCTCTCGCCTCAGCGCCGCGCACATTCGTATGTCGAACTTTGAAAGAGCTTCACAGGTTGAGGGCTGGTGGTTTTCAGCATGCGGCTCTCGCTTTAGCGTTGCGTGCATTCGTTTTCAAACTTTGCAAGAGTTTCACGGATTGAGGGCGGGTCGTTTTCAAAATGTGGCTCTTGCTTTAGTGCCGCGCACATTCGTTTTAAACATTTGCAAAGTTTCTCGGGTTGAGGGCGGGTTGTTTTCAAAATTTAGCGCCGCGCAGGTTCGTTTCAAACTTTTGCAAGAGCTTCGCGGATTGAAGGCGGGTCCTCCAAAAATGGCTCTCGCTTTAGCGCCGCGCACATTCGTTTTAAAAACGTACCAGAAATGAATGTTGGAAGGATTCCGGATTATGCGGGCGCAACAGTTATGTTGATTCGTTGTGATGAAGTCCCCCAAATGGTGTTCTGGCGTCAAGACGCAGCAGTCAGGTTGATACGTGGCGTTGAAATCCTGAAAACGATGTTTTGGCACGCATCAGGATCTTCGAACTTTTGTCGTCCAGCGAGGCAGTTCCCTCAATGGAAATTAACCGTTGTAGGGGCCTATGAAGAGGGAGCTTGGAGGGAGGGCTAATTACAACATCATGACTCTTGGGTTTCCAGTGGTCCTCCTCATCCTCGTCGTCGTCCTCCTCCTCCTCCTCCTCCTTCTCCTCCTCCTCCTCCTCCTCCTCCTCCTCCTCCTCCTCCTCCTCCTCCTCCCCCTCCCTGGGGGAAACCCTGCAGGTGGGCGGTGATTGAGGAGTGAGAAAGGTAATCTTTTGTACACCTTTGGGGCTGTGAAGAGGCCCCCGAGGGCCCGCAAAGGGCAAGGAAGGTGCCCCGTTGCTCCGCCCCCCCCCGTTGATCGCCCCCCCCCCCCACACACACACACTCCAAGCAACGCCGAACTACTTTCACCCTTCACCAGGACGAGGAGGCTCCTGAGAGAAACATTGGGTGCCTAAGACGGTGCGGTGACGGACCGTGCGGTGAACTCGAACCCTGGAAGAAACCTCACCGCACGGTCCGTCGCCGCACCGTCTTGGGACCCCTGGCGGCCCCAGTCGCCCGAGGCATCCTCGAAGAACGGCCAAAGTTCGCGGTCACCCCGACTCCCCACTGTCTCACCACACAGCGTAGTCGCCGCACCCTCGCGGGACCTCCGAGAAATGGGTCCTGAAGGCGGTTGGCTGCTTCCGGCCTCCCTGGCCCTTCCCTGAGCCCAGGGGCCGTCGAATGAACCCGGCGCGACCCCAATCAGGGTTTTTTCTGTTTCCCAGAGCAGTTCGCACCAGTTCAAAGCAGTGCACAGCAACGCTTGGCACTGATTTGTCTTTCTTGGCATTGCATTGCATTGCTGTGCAGTGCTTGGCATGACTTGGCACTGCTTGGCATTGCCTGGTGTTGCGCGGCGTTGCTTGGCACTGCTGGGCGTCGCCTAGCGGTGCTTGGCATTGCTTGGCAGTGCGTGGCTTTGCTTGAACTCGAAGAGTCCAGAGGAACCCGAGCGAGCAATCCCGAGGCACCCAAGCGCGAGGAACCCCGAGGAGCACGAGCACCGCCCAGATTAAATCCAAGTCCAAGGAGCCGGTCAGCGCTGAGCGCCGCCTCCGACATGGGCCGCGGTGCCTACTAGCCTCGTCCCACTCCTCCTCCTCCTCCTCCTCCTCCGCCTCTTCCTTCTCCTCCTCCTCCTCCTCCTGCTCCTCCTCCTCCTCGTCCTCCTCCCTCCCTCCTCCTCCCTCCCTCCTCCTCCCTCCTCCCAAGCAGGAGCCCCTCAGGCAAAGCGGGAAAAGCAAGAAAACGACCAAGGAGGAGAAGCTGGTCCCGCGGGGCAGGTCCACGGGACGCGCTCCCCTCCGGAGCCGCCGCCCTTCCTGCCAGCAGCCTCCTCCCGCCCTCTCGCCCGCGGGCGCGCGGGCGGTGGTATCGGCGCTCTGGCCGCCAGGGGACCGACGACCGCCTCCCCCCCCCTCAGTGGACGCGGTCACTGCTCCGCGTCCGCTCCCGCTCTTGCCTTGCCCGCTCGGCAGGAGCTCCGCTCGGGGCCCACGCGAACGGGGACTCTGCTGAACCAGGACGTTGGCGCGCCCGAGAAAATCGCAGCCGTGGGTCCATGGTCCATTCTCCGTTCTTCGTGCTCTCCAGGTGGAGATGTCAAAGCTCTGGTCTGTGGTGTCCTGGTTCCGGGGGCCCTGATCCGCCGGCGGGCTCGGCCTCCTTCGGCCGGCGGGGCTGCTTGGTCGGCGTTCGTTCCCACGCCCTCCCCCGCCCTGCCCGCCAAGAAATTCGCCAACGGGTCTGATCCTGGACAGTGTAGAAGGACCCAGGCCTCTGACGATGTAGGCCTCCTAGATGGGGTCAGAGCAGGTGGCGTCGGAGGATCCCGCCGCATCGCTGCTGTATCGGCGATGCGGCCCGATTTTCTCCACGCTGACGTCACCGATGCATCACTGCCGTCGCGGTGCATCGCCGATGCATCGCCGATGCATCGGCGATGTTTCGGCGATGCGGCGCGATCCTTCGACCCCATCACCTACTCGGACCGATTGTGGGAGGCCCCTTGACGACGACCTATTTTGTTTCTTTGGAGTCGCCGGCCCCTGATGATCTCGCATCCTTCCTCGTGACTGGCTCCTCATCCCGAGTCGTCTGTTGAGGGGCCCCAGGGCTCAGAAACGGCCGCGTGAACGTCAGATGTGGCGCCACATGCCTCGGTTCCCTGCCACACTGCGGTCCAGAGCGTGAAAAATACTGCATTCGCCTTGATCCACTCTCGCTCCATGTTCGAGGGCTCCGAAGCTGCCCCGTGGACCTCAGAGGTGGCGACAAACCTCCAGCGCCATGTTCTCGAGTCGTCGGAGGCCTGGGAGTCCCTGGCGGCGCACACAAGGGAGTGGCGCGCTGGCGGTGGCCTTCTGAGAGGGCAGGCCTCCCGTTGGGCAGGCGGCCTTCTGGGAAAAGCGGTGGCCTTCGGGGGGGGGAGGGGGCGACGGTAGGTGGCTTGACCTGGGTCTGCCCTCTGGGGCTCCTCTCTGTCTCTTCCGATGGGCTGGGCATCGCGTGCTCTGGCCCGTCTCCTGCGTGCTCCGTCTGCTTTGGTTTCGGAGCTCCGCGGGAGGATCGGCGTGGGACTGGATCAGACTGGACTGTGTCCTCCCGTGCTTCTCAGAGGGGGATTCGGGGTCTCCAAGACGCCCCGAGATGGCTCCAGGAGGACCCTCCAAGTGGGCCCCGAGAAGCACAACAGTCGTTTTATTCCTAGTGGATGCTGCCCTCTCGTGCTTCTCAGATTGGGGGCTCTTGTCGGCGGCGAGCGAGGGGGGAAATGAGAAGGAGAAGGCCTTCGTAGAAGGCCGCGGAGTTTCTGAGAAGTCCTCGCGCCTTCTGAGACGCTTCTCGTGTCTTCGTGGAAGGCCCAGAAACCTCTCAGACGGCCGGGGAACTTCGGGGCCTTCTGCGAAGGCCTTCTCCTTCTCTCTTCCCCCCCCCTCGCTCGCAGGCCGATCTCGGGGGCTCCCAAGGGGGCCCCCTCGGGACGGCGGGAGGGGGGCCTCGGAGCGGACCCCCCGGCTCCCGAGGGAGGGCCGAGCGCCCTCGCGGGGCCCCCGCGTGGGCCCGGAGAAGGGGAGACAGCGCACGCAGTGGGGGCCCATGCCAGGAGACACCCCTCCTCCTCCTCCTCCTCCTCCTCCTCCTCCTCCTCCTCCTCCTCCTCCTCCTCCTCCCTCCTCCTCCTCCTCCCTCCCTCCCTCTCCTCCTCCTCCTCCTCCTCCCTCCCTCCCTCCCTCCTCCCTCCCTCCCTCCTCCTCCTCCTCCTCCTCCTCCTCCTCCTCCTCCTCCTGCTCCTGCTCCTCCTCCTCCTCCTCCTCCTCCTCCTCCTCCTCCTCCTCCTCCTCCTCCTCCCCCTGCTCGCCTCCGGGGTGCCCTGGGCTTCTAGGGTTTCGCCCGATGTAAAGGTTTGGGTGACTTTCCTGGGGGGTTGGCATGCAGCATCGGCGTTTGGTAGACCCGTGGTGCAGTGGAAGCCCATGCCAAGAGAGACCCTTCTTGCCTCCAGGGTGCTCTGGGTTTCTTGGGTTTCGATGGTTCTGCCATGGGCAGCGTGACGCTTCCCCATCAAAAATCCATGGACGTCCTGGGGTCTCAGGGTTGGGTTTCTTGTGGGAAGTTGCTTGCGGACTGGCCTCCGCTGCAAGCATGGACTGGTGGAGCTCAGCGCGTATTCCTAGGAGCGGCGCCAGACTTCAGTCGGGCATGTCCCTCTGCAGGATGAGTATTCGAGAGCAGTAAACGAATCGCTTGGTGACGATTTTCCGTGCTCCTTTGATCTTGTTGATGATTATTTCTGGACTATTTTTCATGGTTCGTCCAAAATTCGCCTGAAGAAGGAGATCCCCGACCTAAAGCTGAACCGCGCATGTTCCTCGGATCAGCGCTGGACCCCCCACCAGGGCGCGCGGAGCGCGCCCTGAGCGCGCCCTGGGCGGCGCCCGAGGCGCCGCCAAGGGGCCCAGCGCCGATCCGAGACATCCGCGCGGAGCTCCGTCAGCTTCTGGCATGCCGTCTCTCAGAAGGCGCCCCCCCCCCCCCATGCCCCGACCCCCCTTCCCACCCCCAGCCCCGACCCCCTGGATCGCGGGCTCGGGGATGGGGTCGGGACTGGGGGTGGCGGTGGGTTTTCGTCCGACGCAGGCATCCAGACACCACCACCGTGCCAGGCCAGGGCCATCCTGGGCCCCAGGACGGTGTATAGACCCTCCTGGCCTCGGCCAGGAGGGCGTATACACCCTGCCAGGGCCAGAGTGGCCCTGGCCTGGCACGATGGTGGTGTCTGGATGCCTTCTGCGTATTTCGCCTTCCCTTGGGAGCCCGAGTTATCCGGGGTAACTCGGGTCTGGGCTAACTCGGGTTTGGATTCCCGAAAAACGAGCCCGAGTTAGCCCTGACCCGAGATACTCCTGATGATTCGGGGCTCTGGACGCCCGAATTATCCGGGGTAAGTCGGGTCCGGGGTCAGTCGCGTTCGGAATCCCGAAAAACGAACCCGAGTTAGCCCTGACCCGAGCTACCCCTGATGATTCGGGGCTCTGATTCCCAGTCTTTTGCTCTCTTTGTGCGCGCCGCCGAGAGTCGCGCAGGTGTGCGCCAGTTTTGCCGGCGCCGTTCGCCGGGGCGGCCTGCACCTGGCGCGCGCGCCCGCGCGCGCGGAGGGGCGGGGTCCGAGAGAGCCCGGCGGCGCGGCGGGTTTTGCTCGAGCGCGGAGGCTCTCCGAGAAGACGGGCGCGCATCCGACCTGCAACGACGACTCGGCCTCTCCTCCTCTCCTCCCTCCTCCTCACTCCTCCTCCTCTCCTCCTCCCCTCCTCCTCCTCCCTCTCTCTCCTCCTCCCTCCTCCTCACTCCTCCCTCTCCTCCTCTCCTCCTCCCTCCTCCTCCTCCTCCCTCCTCTCCCTCTCCTCCTCCTCTCCTCCTCCCTCCTCCTCACTCCCCCCTCCTCCCTCCTTAAGCCAAAGGTTACGGACCTTGAGCCAAAGGTTACGGACAGCTTGTGTCCGCAGGCGGGGGTGGCGTGGCCACCACCTCCGCCTCGAGCAGCCCCCATTCTGGGTTTGAACTGGCCCCCAAAGTTGCATGCCTGAGGTGGTCCAGGAGGTGGCGTTGCCACTGCCTCCTGGGCAGCACCGAGTCCGTAACACGATGCAGGACTGCATTGGACAATATCGTGTGCGACCTGATGCCCTAAAAACCTGTCCTTTCTAGCTCGCCGTGGCAACCGGCCTACGCTTTAAACCGGCGTGCTGGCCCATCCGCTATCGTTTGGCCGGTTTTGCTGGGGTCCCTGGATCACCGAGCTACCCCAAAAGCCAACTCTCTGTGGCAATCTGAATGGTCGCCGGCAGAGGGCCGAGCGACTTGAACATCTACATACATAGGTTACCACAGGGCTCCTCAACCGACCCGCCGGTGTCACCCTCGGGAGGCGGACACCTACACTTCGGACATATTCCGCACAAGCTCCGCCGGCATCCCATGAGGACCGAAGTGTGGGAAATGTTTTCGGGCCACTTGAAGTCCGAGCTATGTTTGCACCCCCCGTGGGGCGGACAAACCGTGCCCCCCATGGGAACGCACATTGGTGTTTGAAGTCGATTTTGTGCATACGGTCGGCACACAGCATGAAGTTCATATTCAGGCAAGTTGCTGTCACACATTATGCTTGGGTCCATCATTCGCCGTCCCCTCATGATGGGACGGCTGACCCACATGAGTTGGCACCCTCTGTCACGGTGCTACGAGGCAGAGGTGGCTGCCACAGGATATGTGCTTCACGCATCACCCACCATTGCCAGGTGCCAACATCGAGCACCGATTTCAAGGGTGGGAGAGCCCAAGTGCCCCATCCGATTCACAAGGGTTATGCCTACCCTAAGGGGAATAAGCACGCACGACACTGCAATCCCTCCTACCAATTCCTCCCTCCTCCCTCCCTCCTTCCTCCTCCCTCCCTCCTGGACTCCTCCCCCCTCCCCTCCTCCCTCCTCCCTCCTCCTCCCTCCTCTCCTCCCTCCTCCCCACCCCCCCTCCTTCTCCCTCCTCCTTGCTCCCCACTCCTCCCTCCTCCTTCCTCCTCCCTCCTCCCTCCTCCCTCCTCCCTCCTCCCTCCTCTTCCCTCCTCCCTCCTCCCCCCTCCTCCCTCCTTCCTCCTCCCTCTTCCCCACTCCTCCCTCCTCCCTCCTCCCTCCCTCCTCCCTCCTCCTTCCTCCTCCCTCCTTCCTCCTCCTCCCTCCTCCCTCCTCCCTCTTCGCCTGACGTACGCTCGTGCTCCCTCTGCTCCTTGTTGTCCTCCTCTCCTCCTTCCTCCTCCTCCGCAGCTGCTTTGGCTCGAGGGAGTCAAGGATCGGTTCGAGGCGCCCCGCAGCCGTTGGCTCGCCAGTGGTAACAAGACCCGAGCCCTTCGACGTCCAACGGTGCTTGAGGAGGGCCTCGGCTAGATCTCGACAGTGGCGTACAGTTTGGGCATCTTTCCTAAGTCGACAAGAAGGGCAACGTCTTGAGCAGGCTGGCAACCCGAGGTTCTCGGCACTATTTGTTCTCGCTTAGTTGTTTTGGTTTCGTATGTTTGGTTGTTGTTTTTTATGCTACTGTTTTCGGTGCTTCGCAGGTGCGTCACGTATATGATATGAACTGTTTGGTTGGATCGGATAAGCACTTCAGTCTTGTAAGGCTGACGGGACCTTTCTTGGTTCGTGCCCCAAGGACCCGCCATCATGTCTAGAAGCTCCCCGGACCGCCCAAGAACGCCCGAAAACAACCTCGATCTTCGATCGTCGATGATGGCGGCGATGAAGGCTGCACTGCTTCTGCGGCCCGCTGCACGTCGGAGCGAGCTGGAGGAGGCGTGGCGGCGGGCCCAACAGGCGCGACGCAAGTGCTCTCTGTGAGCGAGCGCCAGCGACCCGCCGGGCAGGTGCGGATCGATTGTGCCCCGACCATTTGCTGCGCTCGCTCCGGGGCTGCCGCTGCGGCCTCGCCCGCCCGCGCGCGCACGCGCCGCCGCACGGAGCCGCCGCACGGCGCCCGCTGCTGACGCCTCCCGGGCCTCTCCCCAGCCCGCCGCTCCGCCGCCTCGCTGCCCGCCTTGCCCTCCTCGAATGGGAGCGGCGCGCGCTCCCTCGCCGCGCCCTCGTCGCGGTGGCCCTCGAGACCCCCCGCGCCCGGAGGCGTGCCGCCGCGGCAGGGCGCGGCGAGGCGCGCCCAGGGCAGCCATCGGCGCGCGCCCACCAGCGCCCGGGTGAGGCGGCACGCGCTGCGCGTCGTGGAGGCTTGCAGGTATCCAGTGCATCCGGTGAATGAATTCATTGGTTTGTTCGGTGCGCCTCCTCCTCCTCCTCCTCCTCCTCCTCCTCCTCCTCCTCCTCCTCCCCTCCTCCTCCTCCTCCTCCTCCTCCTCCTCCTCCTCCTCCTCCTCTCTCCTCCTCCTCCTCTCTCCTCTCTCCTTGGCCGCGGGGCGCCCTGCTCGCATGGTAAAAGAACAATATGTGGGATCTTCTGCAGGATCTTCTGCAGGATCCTGCAAGGCCCGACTGACCCGGGTTCGCAGGTTGACCCGGGCACGTGGATTCCCGACCTCGGCTCACGGCGCGTTGGCCGTTGGTCGGACGGGGCTAGGACGAGTATCAATCCGTTCCAGAGCGTTCCGGAGCGCTCTCAGAGCCTTCTGGAACGCTCTGAGAAGGCCGCGGCGCGCGAGATATCCTCCAGAGCCGCCGGACCTCAGAGAGTCTCGAGCTATCCTCACCCGAATTTGCCCTCGTCCTGGCTTCGTCTGGATTTTTTCATAACGTCGACCCCTGGAGGTCTGGACCCCTTCCCCGGGACCGGATGTTCATCCCGAGTCGTTTTTTGACGGTCCCGAGGGCCGGTAAGGGTCCCCAGAGGCCGTTAAGAGTGGAACATTTCCCGTCGTGCTTTTTTCCAAAACGTGAGCGGGTCTGGCTAGCTTGCCGCGACGGGTCGGTTCTTGCTTCGCCTCGGGGCGCGCGGAGGAGGCGCCGCAGGGGTCCGCCCCTCCTCCTCCGCCTCCCCCTCCTCCTCCCCCTCCTCCTCCTCCTCCTCCTCCTCCTCCGCCTCCCCCTCCTCCTCCTCCTCCCCCTCCTCCTCCTCCTCCTCCTCCTCCTCCTCCTCCCCCTCCTCCTCCTCCCCTCCTCCTCCTCCTCCTCCTCCTCCTCCTCCCCTCCTCCTCCTCCTCCTCCTCCTCCTCCTCCTCCTCCTCCTCTTGCTCCTCCTCCTCCTCCTCCTCCTCCTCCTCCTCCTCGCTCCTCCTCCCCCTCCTCCTCCTCCGACTCCTCCTCCCCCTCCTCCTCCGACTTTCACACGGTCTGCGCCTCGCCGGGCGCCCCTGCGCAGGGGCGCGGCGCGCCTCGGGCGAGGGGGGCCATCCGCGGCGGCGGGCGTGCCCAGGCGGCCGCGCTCACGCCGGGGGCGCGCGGCCGCCGAGGGCGCCAGGTCGCGCTTCGGCGCAGGGCTGGGCATCGCTCGGACGTTTTTTTTTTGTGTTTTGTTTTGTTTTCTGTTGTTTCTTGTGTTTTTTTTGGGGGGGGGGGGGGGGGGGGGGGCGAGGGCCATCGAAGAGCATCTTGGATCATCGAGGGCAAAAAAAGAGGCACGTGGGGCGTATATGCTTCATCCCCGGCGTTACGCTCGTTACTCGGACCAAACTCCCCGCAATCGGGGGTAACGCTCACGATCGTATTGGGAGGGGAGGCCTGACCCCCCCCTACGTGCTAGGGGGAGCACTCAGGCATGGCATGGCATAGTGTTGAAAGGCATTCTCTGGTGCTCATAAACCTGTTGTGACGCTCGCAGGCACGCACGAAACCGAACACTGCACGGGAAATGGACGTTCTCCATCCTCATCCCCGCCCTCTGCCCCGTTCCGCCCCCGTTTCCACGCCCGACCGGGGAGGCCGCGCCGACCTGAGACTGCTGGCCGAGGCCCCGACGAGCGACCGGTTCGCCGTCGCGGCGAGGCAGGGCCCCCTAGTTCTGTTGCCTGCGATATCCGTTTGCTGCTTGTTCTCCTGCAGGCAGTGCAGGCCCACGCGGCCGCTTACTTGCCTGAGCAGGGCGCCACGAGACCTCGTGCCAAGTGTGGCCTTCTTGGGGTTGACGCACACGCACATGCACACATGCGTATTGAAGCGAACTCGAATAGATCTGTATACACATATGTATGCAGCTGTGTGTTGTTTTCAGAATTATATAGGTATGTTTGTCTATATCTGTATATATACACACATATTTACATATATACATATATATATACACGCACATGTATACATCAAGCCACGCACCGATAGCAATGCATATGCATATATACACCCATGCAGACATATGCAAACGATGCTTCTGCTTGGAAAGTTTGAGCTTTGGGCCGGGGGATGGTTTGAGCCGATCGCGGGCCATGGCCTTCGGCATGGCGACGAGGAGCAACCGCGGCCGCAGGGCGCAGGGCACGGCAAACGCAAACGGCTCCAGATCGGCTCTGCGAGGCGGCGGAAATCTTTCCGGCTGCCTGCGGCAAGCCCCGCCACCGTGCCATGTGAAGCAGCGCAGCAGGAAGGAGGCTGAGCGCAGGAGCGCCGCAATTTCGACGAGTCGTCTGATAAGGACGGGTCGCGATCTCGGCCTCGCCTTTTTCCGCGCGGTGGGGGGGAGGTCGAGTTCACGCCCCGTGGCAGTGCAGCGAGCGGTCTTCTGAACCGGGAGGGGTCGTGATCTCGACATCAGCTTCGTCTGCGCGGTAGGGAAGGGGATGGGGAGGGGGAGGAGGTGGAGGAGGAGGAGGAGGAGGTAAAGGAGGAGGAGGAGGAGGAGGAGGAGGAGGAGGAGGAAAAGGAGGAGGAGGAGGAGGAGGAGAGGGGTAACATGAGGACGAGGAGGAGAAGAAGCCTTTCTGGGTCCCTCTTGGGGCCTCCTGGGGGCCTCCTGGGAGCCTTGGGGGCATCTTAGTGCCCCATGGGAGCCTCTTGGGGCTTCTTTAGCGAGGCAACATCAGACCAGTAAAACGTACCCAGGCAAATGAGGCCAGTAATCCGTACCCAGGGGTGGAGTGTCGCCCATGGAGACATGTTATGTAGAGCCACTGATTATTTACCTGCGTTTTATCACGTTAGTGGATACATGTTGCAATTACAGCCGCGCGCGATATGGATACGTGGGCGCGCAGCTAGCGCCCGAGCCATGGCTGGATTCCAGGAGTGTCGATAGGCGTTGTCGCGTGACAGTATTGTAGGATGTCCGACCTCCGCCCTCAGTGAGTCCCTTCTCCTCCCTCCCTCCCTCCTCCCTCCCTCCCTCCTTCCTCATCCTGCCTCCCTCCTCCCTGCTCCCTCCTCCTTCCTCCTCCCTCCCTCCCTCCTCCCTCCCTCCCTCCTCCCTCCCTCCCTCCTCCTTCCCCCCCCATCCCTGCTCCCTCCCTCCTCCCTCCTCCTCCCTCCCTCCTCCCTCCCTCTCTCTGTCAGTCCCTTCTCCTCCCTCCTCCCTCTCCTGTCTCCTCCCTCCCTCCCTCCTCCCCCCCCTCCTCCTTCCTCCCTCCCTGTTCACCATTCTCTCCCCCTCCCTCATTCTGTTCTCGCTGATATCCTTCTCCTCCCGTCTCTCCCTCCCTCTTCTGTTCCCTTCATTGTTCCTCCTTCAGTTCCTCGTACCACCATCGGTTCCTTCCCCGTGTCTCGCTCTTGTACTCCTCCTCTCATCGTCGTCTCTCTTTTCCGCGTTCCGCGGCAGGGCTTTCACTTCCATCCCTCCTCCCCCCTCCTTCCTGGGGGGATGGGAGCGGGCGGGGGAGCGGGAGGAAGAGAACGGAGACGGCCGACCCTAGCCGTTGTGGCCCAAGCAGGCGCGCCTGACGCGGCGAGACGGCGAAAAGCCAGTTCGGGCCATGCAGCGCCTCGGGCGTCAGGCGCCCACTGTGGTGCCCGCTCAGTGCCTGGGCGGCGCCAGCACCCTGCTGGGCTCCTTCATCCTGGCGGAGCGGTGCCAGTTGGAGGCGGAGAGCTACTGGTCGGACGGGGAGCTCAGCAACGTGCAGGCGGTCGTCAACGCCACGCACGACAGGCAGCCCTACCACTACCCACGCACGGCGAAAAGCCAGGTGGGTCAGTGGGTCGTGGTGGACGCCCGCGGCAACGAGCTCGCGAACAACCGCGTGCTCGACAGGGAGACGCCGGGGATCCTCGAGGTTCTCCGCCGCGGAGGGGACGTGCTGGTTCACTGCAACCAGTCGTTCCACAGGGGCCCCGTGACGTGCGCGGCCCTTTTCAGGCGCTGCACGGGCCACGACGCGCAGGCGGGGGGGCGTTCGGCGACAAGCCGGGAAGGGGGTCAAGCGGCGATGAGCCAGTCGGCGCGACAAGGGCGCCCTCCCCCCCCAGAGCTGGAGGGAGAGGAGGTGGATGAGGAGGAGAGGAGGAGGAGGAGGAGGAGGAGGAGGAGGAGGAGGAGGAGGAGGAGGAGGAGGGAGGAGGGAGGACACGAGAACGGGGAGGACGAGAAGGAGGGTCGGAGTCAGCGCTCGCAGGCTTTCCTGGACTTCCTGGCGACGCGCCGCCGCATCTGGCGCGGCCGCGAGAGCGGGTGCCCGGGCCGCAAGAAGAGGCACGGCCAGGGGCTCCTGCGGGCCCAGGCCTGGGCCAGGGCGCAGCCGCCGCCGCGGCCCCACTCAGCGGCGCCCGCGCTCAGGTCGCCGACCCGCGGCTCCACTGAGGCCGCCTCGCCGCCGCAGCCGCCGCCACAGAAGGCCGCGCCGCGGCCGCTGCGGTCAGCGCTGCGCGTATCGGCGAGAAGCCAGGCGCAGGCCCGTTCGGGCGTCCAACGTGGGAGATTTGAAAATCTCGTTGTCTTCTCTCCTCCCTCCCTTCTCCTTCCCTGCTCCGTGTTCCGTCCTCCGTCCTCCCTCCTTCGCCCTTCCCCCTCCCTCCCTCCTCCCCGCCGTTCTCCTCCCCCCCCCCCTCCCCCTCGTCCTCCCTCTACCTTCCTGGGGGGCCCGCGAAGTTCGAAGCTCGAAGTTCGAAGTTCAAAGTTCGAACTTCGAATCCCGACGTCCGAAGTCCGAAATTCGAAGTTCGAAGTCCGAAGTTCCGAGATCCGCTAGGGCATTCTGAACGTCCACATGGGCTCCGATACGGGGCCCGCGGAGTCGTTCAAAAGCGCCACGACGGAGCCGTGCACGCACCTCAACGACAACAAGTGGCTGTACAGGGTCCTTCGGCGCGGCGAAAAGCCAGTGGCGCTGCGCCAACCAAAGGACTTCGGCTGCTTCAGCCACGACGAGTTCCGCGCCCTCCTGCTTCAGTCGGTCGCCTTCGGCAACGACCCCGCGCAGCCGTCGTGCTTCCTGCACGCGACGATGCGCTTGCCGAAGGCTTGGTCCCTTCGCAACGAGCGGGCCCACTTGTACTCCAACTGGTTGGTCCGTTTCCCGATGGAGATGGACGGCGTCACGGTCGTTGACCTGACGAGCTACCGTTCGGCAGGCAAGTACCTCAACGACGCCGCAGGCGACAGCGCGTACATCCGCCAGTGCCTTCAGGTGGTGCGCGGCTACGCGGCCAAGGACCAGGAGGTCGTTCTTTTGCAGCGCCCCCCGCTCGAGCTCATCGAGTGGTGGTCCGAGGCGGAGGGCCGCTGGCGGCCCGCCACGGACCTCGTCGACGCAGGGCGCGACCCACGGGGTTCGCCGCCCAGGAGGCCGCTCCGCCTCCTCCAGGGGCGTCTTCCAAGAGCCCTGCTCCCCGCCAAACGGCGACAAGCCAGGCGCAGGCCCGCGTGGGCATCCAATATGGCAGATCCGACAACCTCATTGACTTCCCCCTCTCCCTCCCTTCTCCTTCCCTGTTCCCTGTTCCGCCCTCCGTCCTTCTGTTCCGCTCCTCCCTCCTCCCTCACTCCTCCCTCATTCTCTTCTCCATCCCACCTCTCTCTCTCTCTCTCTCTCTCTCTCTCTCTCTGTCTCTCTCTCTCTCTCTCTCTCTCTCTCTCTCTCTCTCTCTCTCTCTCTCTCTCTCTCTCTCTCTCTCTCTCTCTCTCTCTCTCTCTCTCTCTCTCTCTCTCTCTCTCTCTCTCTCTCTCTCTCTCTCTCTCCCCCCACACCCCGCCCAGGGGACCTGCGACGTTCGAAGTTCGAAGTCCGAAGGTCGAAGTTCGAAGTTCGAAGTTCGAAGTCCGAAGTTCAAAGTTCGAAGTTCGACGTTCGAAGTTCGAAGTCCGAAGTTTGAAGTCCGAATTCGAAACTCGAAGTCCGAAGTCCGAATTTCGAAGTCCGAAGTCCGAAGTTCGATGATGAGGGCGACCACGACCACGACGGTGACGACGGCGACGACGACGACGACGACGGCGACGAAGGCGGCGACGACGACGACGACGACCACGACCACGACGACCACGAAGGCGCCGCCACCTGGACCGCGAGCGGTCTCGACAGCGGACCGCGAGCGCTCGGGGAGTCGCCGCGTGAAGGCGCGCGGGGTGGAGGTCGTCTCCGCCATGCCGAGCAGGCCCCCGCCAGGCTCGCCCGAGGCAGAGGCGCAGGCACGATGGTCGTTGGGCAATTTTTGGGAAGGTCGGGTGGGGGACGGGTGATTTTTTGGAGTTCACTGGCGGAGCGAATCCCCGTGGACCCCTGGGCCCAGAGCGCGAGAGGGGGGGGCGGCGAGAAGCCTGGAGGGGGGGCGGCGAAAAGCCTGGATGCACTCCAAAGTTTTCAAGGGGGCCCCAGCCAGGCCAAAGGCGCTCCAGCCGCAGCGGCGCGACAGCCCACGCCGCCGCCCGCCAAGGCCGGCCAGCAGCGCCCGCCCTCGGTGGCGCCGCCTCCGCGTCAGGGACCGCCTCCGCCGCAGGCGCGGGCCCGCAGGCACTCCCGAGAGCGCGCCGCTGGCCCCGAGAGCCCGAGCGCGGGGCGCGCGCCTTTCCTCCACCTGAGCGCGAAGCACCCGCCGGCGGGGGCCAGGCCGAAAAGCCTGCCCCCCCCCCAAGGCGCTGCCAGCGGCGGCGACAAGCCAGCAGCCCCAGGAGCAGCAGGGGCTGGGCGACCAGGGACGCGGGCACGACGACGCCCTGGCCGACGCCTCCTTCGACGAGGTGTTCGCCGCGCAGGAGGCGCTCGTGCGAGCTCTGAAGCGCCGCGCCGCGGAGGCCCTCGGCGCCGACAAGGACACGTCGGAGGCGAAGCGCCGCGAGGTCGAGGAGGCAGCGGGGCTCATGGAGCGCGCGCAGAGGCTGCTGCAGCAGGCTGCCGAAGCTGTGCTGCCCAGCGCGGGCGCGGAGGAGCTGACCGAGGAAGCGGCGGCCGAGCCTGCCCAGGA
Organism: Prorocentrum cordatum; assembly: GCA_963575745.1. NCBI lineage: Eukaryota > Dinophyceae > Prorocentrales > Prorocentraceae > Prorocentrum > Prorocentrum cordatum. The sequence continues at coordinate 335,383 of CAUYUJ010008458.1, forward strand.
GGCCCAGGCGGATCATCAGGAGGAGGGCGGGGGATGAAGGAGAAGAAGGAGGGATGGGGGGGAAGGAGCGTGAGGGGAATCCGATTGGAAGGCGTCCGGCCGCCAAACCGCCTTGGCTGCCGCCGCCCGCCCCGACCTGCACGGGGTCGACGTAGCTGCTGAGGGCGCGGCGCCAAGCCAGCAGCAGGAGCGCCGCCAGCAGCACGCGAGTGCCTCCCCCAGCAGCTCCGCCAGCGGCTCGCCCCCAGCAGCTCCTCCAGCAGCTCCGCCAGCGGCGGAAGACAGCCCGCAGGGGGCTCCAGCAGCCGCAGGGGCGCGGGAGGCGCCGCAGCCCGAGGAACCGACGCGGCGCGAGTACGGCAGGGAGCTGTTCGCCTTCTCGGAGTTCGTCCGCGGCGACCAGCCAGGAGCTCCAGGACCAGCCGAACTTCTGCTCCAGGCTTGCTACGCAGCGAACCAGAACAGGCTCGGCGAGTAGAACATACAAAGTTCTCGCAAACCAACAAAAAAAACAAAATGCAACAAAAAATGCCACACACAGGTTTCAACATGAAAATCGTTACTGTGAACGCCATGACAACAACAAATGCGCCTTCAGGGATGGCATGCCGCTGGTGCTCTCCCAGTTGCTCCCGCACTTGACGGCGACAAGCCTGAACGAGGATGATGCCTACGGCTGGGCGCCCCTGCGCATCCTCGCCCAGAACAAGAACAACGCGAACGACAAGTGCGAGATGATGCGGCTGCTGCTGGACGCCCGCGCTGACCCCGACGTCAGGGGCAGGCGCGGCGCGACCCCGCTCTTCAAGGCTGCGGGCACCGCGGCGACAAGCCAGGCGCGCGTCCTCCTGGAGTGCGGGGCGGACGTCAACTTGGCCAGCGAGGACGGGGCCACGCCGCTGGGCGCCGCCTGGGCCAACAGGGCGTGCAGGGACGTCATCAGCGAGAAGGGCGGCCAGAAGGGGCAGGGCGTCTCTGGCAAAGGAAGGTTCTATATCAGTTAACAGGGGGGCCACCGCCTCAGGGAGGGTCCCTGGATATCCCAGGGGCCCCAGGATCGAACTTCGAAGTTCGAAGTTCGAAGTTCGAGCTTCGGACTTCGAAGTTCGAAGTTCGAAGCTCGAAATTCGCAGTTCGAAGTTCGAAGTCTCAAGGCTGCGGTCGCGCCCCGACGACGACAACCGGAGGCCGCTGGGGGCGGCAGCGAAGGCGCGCTGGGACCGCTACAACAGCTGGACGGGCCCCAAGGGGAAGGACGCGGGCAAGGGCGACCGCGGCAAGGGCGGCGACGGCAAGGGGCCCAGGCGCTGAAGTGGCCGCGCGGCTGCTGAGCCCCCCGCGCCGCCGCTCACGGCGAAAAGCCTGGCGGCGAAAAGCCCGACGGCGGAAGCCTGCTTGCTCGGGCACGCCGCTTCTCGGAGCCCGACCTCCCTACGGACGGGACGGGTGGAGGGGGGTGGGCCTGGGGGCCGGAGGGCGGGGGACGGTGGGGGGGCAGAGGAATTGGGAGGGACTTGGGTGGGGGGGGACTTGGCACGGTCCGAGGGGAGGTTGGGCTCCGCCTGGTTAATTAAGAGGCGGCGAAGGCATTGCAAGCCTTCGCCTCGGCAGGCGCGCAGCGTCGCCTCGCCGCGGAGTGACCTGGCTGTCCGCCGGGCTGCGCGAGAGAGCGAGAACGTCGCCTTCCTCGCGCCCGTTCTGCTCGCCCCTGCTTCCTCTCTCCCTCCCCCCCCCCTCCTCTCCCCCAGTCCCGCCTTCCTCTGCCGTGGGACTCCCGTGGGCCACTCTCTTGGCCAAATTTCATGGCGCCTCTCCCCCTCCCTCTCTCTCTCTCTCTCTCGTTCTCTCTGTATATCTTTCTCTCTCTTCTATTCCGTGCTCCGTATATCCATCTCTCTCTCTCCCTCTCTCTCTCTCTCTCTCTCTCTCGGCCGCTGACGATTATTTTTTATCCGCGGTCCTCGCCAGACAGGTTCCCCCCCCCTGTCCTCTCGGCCGATGGCGATTATTTACACATGCGGCCCCCTCTAGCGCACAGGCAGGTTCTCACCAGACGTGGCCCTTCAACCTGGCCATGGCGACGGCCGAGCCGAGCTCGAGAAACATATCTGGACAGCTGGCGCGCCTGTAGCGCCACGCCCAGAAGTGCACCCAGTTCTCGAGCTGCGCCTGCGACTCCTTGCTGTACGTGTTCATCGTGGTTGGGACGACGTTCTTCACGTGCGACCACAGCCCGTCCTGGAGCTGCGCCCCGCCGTAGCAGCACAGGACGTCGCCCCCGCTCAGGGTCAGCGTCTTGACAGTCGCCCAGATGCGCTTGGCGTGCTTGACCTTCGTGTGGTTCTCGAGGCGGCGGTAGCACCGCGCTCCGTCTGTGTGCCAGATCAGCACGTCGGCCCCCGTGTGAGCTGAGATCAGCGGCGCGGTCTCATCCGTGCTCTCGGGGCGCGTCGGGCCGCCACGGACCGCATAGAAGGGCGGCAGCATGTGCACGACGGCGTGTTCGTGGTCTCCGCGCTTGCACATGCCGAACACGCGGATGTGCATGTTGCGCCCGTTCTTGAGCTGGGCGACCCGCAGGGTCGTGGCGTCGGTCTCGCACTGGCCGCTCAGCACGATCGACTTCTGCTCTTCCCTCGAAGCAGCCGAGACGATCTCCAGCAAACTCTGCCTGACCGCCTCGCACTGCTTGTGGCCCATCTTGGCAATCAGCGCCATGTCGGCTGTACTCATGCGGGACGTCAGGGCGCCGCACGACAGGAAGGCGACGCCCGCCAGCTTCGGGAGAGGCACTTCCACATCCGCCCACGTGCCGCTCGTGACCTTCACCTGCACCGAGGACGACGAGCAGGCCTTGCGCTGACACCTCTGGACTGGACGCCGCTTCTCGCCCCTGTGAATCACCGAACCCAATGGCCATCCGCACCTGGGGCAAACGTTCTCGGAGGGGTCGCCGAGGTACCCCGCCTGGACCATCAAGTCGTAAGCATCCTTGGTCTTCAGAGCCCTGAGGTCCTCGTACGTGTAGATCTTGGCTAGGGAAGACCTGCCGCGCCGCACGCGGGACACCCGCTGGCGCTTGGGCGTGTAGAACACGCCCGTGGCTTCCAAGCGCTTGCGTTTGGCCTGGGCCGCCTTGCGCGCCTTCCGCGCCTTGGCCAAAATGTCGCGGCGGCGCGAGGCGGCCTGCACCGACCGCTTGTTGCGACGCTTCTGGGGGAAGCGCTGCCCTCGCGTGCGGCTTCGACCCCTGGCCTCGGAGGCGGCGGGGCGTCGGTGGACGGTCATCCCTGGCTCCAGGCGCGATAGCACGGGCGAGGCAGTGCGCGAGAGGCGCGGGCACCCGCGGCTCTGGCTGCCGATTCGGCCAAGACACGGCTGCGGCGATGACAGCAACCATACCGGATGGACGGCGATGGCGGCGGCGGCGGCGACGACGACGACGTCTGCGGGGGCGGCTGGATTTCTTAGAACGGCAAAAGAAAATGGCATGATAACGCGCGGTACTTGTGGATAACCCTATCAAGACACAACATGTGGGCGGCGCGCGCCCCCAGCTCATCTGGGGCGCAGCGGCGCGCGCCACCTCGGCAGCGCGCGCGGCATCAGCGCCCGAGCTGAGGGTGCCATCGCTGCCCGCGATACCCGCGCGCCGCACCTGCCCGCCCGCGCTCTCGCGGCCGCCCGCTCACTCCTGACTCTGAGAACCGAGGAAAGCGTGCGCCTCGTCCTCCTCCGCAGCCGAGGGCATCGCAGGCACAGCGGGCGCCCCCTCCTCGGCCAGCATCAGCGAGAGCTGGACCTCGAGATCGTCGCGGGGCGGGGCCGCGGGCCCAGATGCAGTGGACGACGCCGCGGCATGTTGCTTGGCGGGGGACGGGCTGTCGACATTGAGCGCCATCCCCGAGAGCAGGCGCTTCCGAAACGTCAGGCGCTCAGGGGACACGCGCTCTCGCTTCACCTGTCGGGAGGGGCTCAAAGATGATGTCCGCCAAGGCCGAGGCAGCGTTTCAGCGTTCAGAACGCGTTGAAGTGCTCCCTCAGCCCTAGGACCCCACCCCGCAGGGCCGCATCTTTGAACCCCCAAACCTGGACGAACGACGGGGCTGGCAAAGAACCGAGGGCCGCGTCTGAGGACTTCTTGCGGTTCTTCTCCACGGCGGAGTCCACGAGGAGCCGCTCCTTCTCCAAGAGCTGCTGGATATTGGCGGGCGGGGTCATGTCGCCGTCCTTCTGCAGTAGGTACAGGCGCTTCCCCTCGGCCGTCAGGAAGGTCTCGCCCTTGAAGTTAATGCGCGGAACATCTTTCTCCTCAGTGCCTGCTGGGCGCCAGTAGAGGTATTCCTGGGTATTCACCAGAAACGCAGAACGCTTGAAGAAAGCCAGCATGCATGCGCGGGTCGCCTTCTCGGAGAAGGCAGGGCGCACGAGCTCGAAGAATTCCTGGAACTTCACGGAGGGCCAGCGGTCCAGCTTCTCGGCATTCGGATCGTAAGTCTGGTCCGCCAAGCACCGAGGCCCCCCCTTCTTCCATTTCGTTGCGCCCCACCTGGCCCAGCACATGCTCTCGTACTGGCCGACGTCGAGCAAGGCCTTCACCATCTTGGGCGGGAGGAGATTCAAGCAGCCATCGTCCACAAAGTCCCCCATGAGAATGTCGCCGGGCTCGCCTCGCAAGAAATCGATCTCAGGCGTGACGCGGATGCAACAACCCGCGGGGTCCAATCCGTGGACCCGCGAGTTCCTGCGGCACATTGCCATCAGGAATGCGCGCCCGAGCGGCGTCTTGCCGATGTTGGGCTCCCCAATGAGGACAAGCGAATCGTTGCTGTTGATCAGCTCCTGCATGGCTTCGAGAACGCGAAGGTTGAAGTGGTCCTCGCAGAGGATCACGTTGTTTTCGAACTCCTTCTTTGCAAGCGCGCCCTCCGCCGCGAGCCCGCTCAACGCCTTCGCCACCAGGGGGACGGGCCAGCCGTAGAGGGGGGCGCCTTTGCGTAGCGCCTTCGTCTGCCATACCAGCTGCTTGAGCTCGGCCGTGGAGCGAGGCGCGTTCTTCAGGATGTATTCGAAGCCAGCGTTTATATCCTCGTCCGAGAGCTCGTAGAACTCGTTCACCTTGGTGGCCGTCTTGACGTCTGGCGATAAGAAGAAAGCCCGACACTGTTTGCCTCCGAACCGCTCGAAGGCGTATTGCCAGACCTTGACCCCCACCTGGCGGCGCGATCGAAAAACAAAATGGCGAGGGCGCCGCGCCCTCGCCACCCTTTTGTTTCCCCAATCGTGCACCTTGGGATGCTGGAAGCAGAGCTTCTTGACGCTCCCGAAAGCCATGCTGGCGAAGACGGCCGTCTTCGCCTTGTTGGGGATGACGCAGTGTTTGATTATGGTCTTCGTGCCGTCGGGGGCGTCAAGGATACAAATCTGCAGCGTCACGTGGTGTTGCGGCGCCGTCTTGAACCCGAACGGTGGCGGCAGATTGTGGTAGCTGTCGTCCTTCCAGGCCGCCTTGTATTGCTCGTCGAGCTCGGGGGGGACTGGGTCTCTATGCCCCGTGATGAAATCAATGTAGTGCACCAGTGGGTTCTCGTTGTCCCCGATGTCGTCCGTGAGTTCGAGAAAAGGCTCGATTTCTCCACGGGGCAGCACGCCCGTTACCATTGGTGCAGGAAGAGGGCGGCAATACCAGCCCTCGGTCGCCGATTACAGGTCCTCGTAAGCGGCCATGCCGCGGTCTTGAATGACGCTGAGGGTTTGCCAGAAGGCGCACGCTCGGCGTTGCGATTGGGCCCAAACAGCTACGAGCAGCGAGGGGGGACAGGAAACGCTGGGTTCCTCCAAGATTCCTGGATTCCTGGATTACTCCTGTGTTCCTGGGTTTCTCCTGGGTTCCTGGGTTCCTGGGTTCCTCCTGGGTTCCTAGGTTCCTGGGTTCCTCGGTTCCTCCTGGGTTCCTGGATTCCTCCTGGGTTCCTGGGTTCCTCCTGGGTTCCTGGGTTCCTCCTGCGTTTCTCTTGGTTTCTTGGGTTCCTCCAAGGTTCCTGGATTCCTGGGTTCCTCCTGTGTTCCTGGATTTCTCCTGGGTTCCTGGGTTCCTCCTGGGTTCCTGGGTTCCTTGGTTCCTCCTGGGTTCCTGGGTTCCTCCTGGGTTCCTGGGTTCCTCCTGGGTTCCTGGGTTCCTCCTGGGTTTCTTTTGGTTTCCTGGGTTCCTCCAAGGTTCCTGGGTTCCTGGGTTCCTCCTGCGTTCCTGGATTTCTCCTGGGTTCCTGGGTTCCTCCTGGGTTCCTGGGTTCCTCGGTTCCTCCTGGGTTCCTAGGTTCCTCTTGGGATCCTGGGTTTCTCTTCCGCCTCCTCCCAAGCCCCTTGCTGGCTACCGAAAGGTACCCGAAGACGGCCGAAAAGCACCCGAAGTGCTCCCGCACGGCTCCCGAAAAACACCCGGAGGGCACCCGCAAGGCACCCGAAAGGCACCCGAAGGGCACCCGCAAGGCACCCGAAAGGCACCCATCCTCAGAATTCGGGGGTCGACGCCGATAGTAAAAATGCACAACGTCATAATGATTATGATACTTCTTCAAATCTGATTTTTGCACTTAACGAGAAATGCTTCGCTTTCCGTTCATATGCAACGGCAACAACAAAAAAAACCCCAAAAAAAAATTCTCGAGCGTTTCCCCCTTCTGAATGGTATATTTGGGGAGTTGCGCGGCACGTGTATACTCGCAATGCACTCCGCTAATTGCTAAGGCACCCGCAAGGCACCCGCAAGGCACTCGAAAGGCACCCATCCTCAGCAACCAGCTGGGCCTTGAGTCTGCTGCCGTCGCGGGAAGGGGATGGCGGGCACGAAAGAGAGGGTAACCAGAAAACTTGGTTGAGGGAGAGAGAGGTGAGGAGAGGGGAGGGGCATCGAAGGGACCTTGAATTTGCGATGCCCCTGGGTTCCCTCCTGGGTCTCCTCCAGGGGTCTCCTGGGGCCTCTCTGGGGCCTCTCTGGGGCCTCCTGGGGCCTCCTGGAGCCGCCCGCTCCCCAGGGGGAGGGGTGGCGGAAGCGAAAAACCAACAAAAAACACAAGGAAAAACCAAAAAAACCAAAGAAACCAAACACCAACAGCCGAAAAACCAAAAAAACACAAGGAAAAACCAAAAAAAACAAAAAAACCAAAGATTTCGATACTTCGTCCACCCCCACCGCCCTGACAGCGAAAGTGTTGTAAACTTTGTTTGTTTTTTTTGTTTTTTTTTTTTTGTTTTTTTTGGTTTTTCCTTGTGTTTTTTTGGTTTTTCGGCTGTTGGTGTTTGGTTTCTTTGTTTTTTTGGGTTTTTCCTTGTGTTTTTTTTGGTTTTTCGCTTCCCACATCCCTGTGTGGCGCTTTCCAATCGAATCCCTTTGTTGCGGTTTCCAAAGGATTCCTGCTGTGAGGCGTTCCACTGGAATCCCTTTGGAATGTTTTCCAAAGGGGTCCTGTTGCGAGGATGGGAGGGAAGAGTGCGATTGCAACGCTATGCGTCTGCAATGCAATGCAATGCAAACAAAGAGGAGGACATGCATGCAGACAAACAGGAGGAGCAGGAGCAAGAGCAACCCACCATGAAATTTGGCCAAGAGAGTGGCCCACGGGAGTCCCATGCCCTTCCTCTCTCCCCCTTCCTGCTTCCTCCCTTCCTCCCCCCGACGGCGACAAGCCAGGCCAGCTCCCCCCTCCCCCCCTCCGTCCTGTCCACCTCCCCCCCCCTGGTTCCGCCCCTCTGTCATCCTCCATCCCGCGTCTGTTGGCGGGGGGCCTCCAAAAAACGACGTTCAGAGTTGAAAGCTCGAAGTTCGAAGTTCGAACTTCGAACTCCGAACTTGCAAGTTCGAACTTCGAAGTTCGAACTTGGAAATTCTTCGGTTCGAGGCCGTCCTGGGGAGTGCGGGTTTCCAATTTCCAACTTTGGAGGCCCCCTCTGCCATTCCCCGGCCTGCTGGCTTCTCGCCGCAAGGAGATGAAGCGCGGCGGCGTCGGAATCGCGCGCGGGGATCGGCGAATCGGTCGATCGCGCGGGGGGGGTTCGTCGTGGTGGGCGTCGGGAGGAGGGCGGGTCGCGTCGCGGCGATCGGAGCGCGGATCGTCGGCGTCGTCGGGTCCGCGGCGGGCGGGGGGCGATCGGGCGGACGGGAATCGCGCGAATCGTCGGGTCGTTCGCGCGCGGTCGCGTCGCGTGAGCCCGCGTCAGGAGGCGGGGGCGGCGAGGGGCGTCGAGGGGCCTCCGCCCTTGCTGGCTTCTCGCCCTTCGCCTGGGCCCGAAAAGTGGGTTCGAATGGAAAAAAAAAGTGGTTCTCGGCTTCGAAGCAAGTTTTGCCTGGGACAAGGCTCAGCCCGCGGAGACTGCGGAAATTCCCCCCTCCTCCTCCTCCTCCTCCTCCTCCTCCTCCTCCTCCTCCTGTTCGTCGTCGTGCTCGTCGTCGGAGTGGTCTTCTCCCGTCGGCGTCGCCGTCGTCGCGCTCGTGGTCGTGGTCGTCGTCTTCCGTCGTCGTCGTCGTCGTCCGTCGTCGTCTTCGTTGTCGTCCTCGTCGTGGTCGTCGTCGTCGTCGTCCATGCATGGAAGCAGTTGGACGGGGCGTCCGCTCTCCTTCCTCTCCCGCCCCCCAACGACAAATGCGCAATTCCTTCTCCACGCGGCCAGCCACTTCGGCTCGAGCGAGCAATCCGGGGCAGATGTCGGCGACAAGCCTGGTCATCCTGATGGCTTGGGCGCAGTGGACTTTGTAGGATTTCGGCGCGAAGCAGATCTGCCACAACTCTATCACGGGAGAGCACAAGGTCGTCTACGGCAACGGAGCCGTCTTCGCGGACGGGCCCTTCACGGAGTTGATTCCGCACCCCGACGACCAGGACGTGGCCCTGCTCCTGGGGCCTGGTGACGACGAGACGCGCCCCTTGCACACTTTGGACGAGTGTGGCGCGCACACGCCCACGCCGCAACAACGAGGAGGTTTCCCAGACTGGAAAACAGCTCGACTTGATACGTCGGCTGGGGAGGAGGGAACCGCGTGGGTCTCAGAGTTGCAGTCCAATTGCGAGACGGTGGCGCTCGAGCTCCCTGGCCCCAAGCCCGTGCGGCTGCTGTTCACGAAGTACGAAGCGCCAGCGCGCGTCGGCGACGAGCCAGTGAGCCTCTGGGTGGATTTCGGGAGATTGGCCGACTATGTCCTCCGCCCTTTTCCGTCTGCGGCGGGCCGCGCTCGCAAAGTCTTCGAGCACTTCGGGAATGCGCGCTCATGCTGTACCAAAGCTGGGCTCCACGAAGACCACTTCCGAGACTCAGCCCGCGCCTCGCGCAAGCGAGAGGCCCCCGAGACCGAGGAGGACGATGGCCCAAAGGCGGTCCCCGCGGAACTCGCCGCCGAGGCCCTCTCTGGAGATCACGATTGGCAGGTGAGCGTGAGGGGCGTGATGTTCTGGCTGTGGAACTCCATTTCCAGGGGGTACGTGACCAAGGTCCCCGACAAGAAGCTCCAAGGTGCGCAGGTTGAGCGGGCGAAGACCTTGCTTCACAGGATTCTCGCGTGGCCACTATATCACGGCGACCAGCCTGAGTCGATCGCCGTGCACTCCAGGACGGCTGGCTGCGTGACGGTCTTGCACGAAGGTGTCGTGGACAAGGGCGAGATGACGTCTTCCGAGGCCGAGTCGCGCCAGGGGAGTCGTGCCTGCGTGATGAGGACATCGGGCGGGCGTGCCTCCTGACTACCCTGGAGAGGCTTCAGAGAAGAGCTGGGTCGGACGGGGGGAGGGAAGGGAAGGGCGGGGAGGCCAGACAGAGAGAGGAGGGATGAGATGTGATGCGGAGTTTGGCTGGAGAGCCCCAGCGAGGATCAGCGACCACATGGTGGACGGCGACACGCGGCTCGTGGACTTGGTGGCCCACTTGGGGGAGCGCGTGACAGCCCGAGGAGGACGTAGCAGACTCCGCGGGACAACGATGCTGGAGGTGGTCGATGCGTGGAGGGACGCCCTGTTAGACCACGTGGTGCTTCTGTGGGAGGTCTCAGGGACGGACCAGCGCTGGCGCGACCTGAACCTCCTCGGTCTCGGCGTGCGCAATGGAGCTGCAGGGCGATCGCGGGAAGTTCTGGCATCGTACCTAGGTGCGTTGAGCGTGGCCAAGCGGAACGCCGTCGGCTCGGGCGTTCGGTCAGCGAGCCAACTCGCGGTTGGCATGGACGCCGCGCTGGGGCCAGCGGCGCCTCTACAGTCCGCCCGTGAGCGCAAGCAGAAGAGGGCCAAGATGGACAAGGAGGAGAGGGCGGCGATCAGCCTGAGCAGCCTGCAAGTGTCTGCGAGAACAGCAGACAGACTTGTGCGAATGTTCGATGGCTCGAACTACTACTCCTCCAGCAGGAGCTCTCCACGGGGCCCACGACGAGGCGACGACGACGGAGCCGACGACGAGAACGACGACGACGGCGACGACGACGACCACGGCGACGACGACGACGACGACGGCGACGACGACGACCACGACGACGACGACCACGACGGCGACGACGAAGACGACGACAACGACGACCACGACGACGACGACGACGGCGCCCATGACGACGACGACCGCGACGACGACGACGACCACGACGACGACAACGACGACGACGACGACGACGTCCACGACGACCACGACGACGACGACGACGACGACCGCAGGATCGCAGCAGAGGGCGCAGTGCACTGGAGCCTGGCGCTCGATGGGACGCAAGTCAGCGGCGAGAAGGTCATGGTGGCCACCTTCTGCCTCCCTGAGCGCGACGTGCACTTCTGGGCGCCGCCGATGGCGCCCTCTCGGTGTTGTCCTCCTCCTCCTCCTCCTCCCCCTCCCCGTCGTCGTCCCCCTTACCCCCTTGCCTCCTCCTCAGCCCCCCATCAGTCTGGGCCTATGACTCCCCCGCGGGTCGCGGGATCAGGGGGGAGACGTAGTCCTCGGCCACCATGCTTCCCCGCCGATGCCTTCGGGGAGACCTGGCCCAAAAGCTTCCGACGGCGCCTTCTGGAAAGGACGCCACCGCCCCTCTTCCCCCCCCTGCCCTTGGTCCCTGGGTCTCAAGAACTGGTTGGCGGGGCGGCGCCAGGGGGGCCGACGCCCTGGAGTGCTCAGGGGGCTCGGGGTGCCCCGAGGGGCCCGTGTGACCTGGGACCAGGCCCCCTGTGGACGGGGGCCACGCTTCCCCTTGCCCGCGGAACAGCGCTCCGCGCTCGACGGAACACTGTTCCGGGGCGCGTGTCTGCGAGCAGGAACGGGCCAGTAAAACGTACCCAGGTTTCTGGGCGGCCAACAGGCCAGCAAAACGTTCCCATGGGGCATTGTTCCGCTGGGCGGCGAACAAGCCAGTAAAACGTCCCCACCTTGGCCCCCGCCGGCCGATCAGACAGTCACAGGGGTCGTCCCCGGCGTGGGCGGCCAACAGGCCAGTAAAACATACCCACCCTGGCGTGGGCGGCGAAGAGGCCAGTAAAACACACCCACCGTGTCTGGGCGGCCAACAGGCCAGGAAAACGTACCCAGAAAACCAGGTTTCGGGACAGCGATCCGCGAGTCACGGAACACTGTTCCGGGAATCGCGGAACAGGTTCCGCGGCGCGGGAGGGGCTCTGGGGCGCGGCCCCAGGGGAGCACGCCCTCGCCTGAAGCCCCGCGTGGTTCTGTTTCCAAGGGCAGCGGCCCTGGGGCCCCAGGGGGCGAACCCGTGGGAGGCGGGAGAGGGCATTCATGAATCCCCCGAACGAGTCGTCGGACACCACAGACCCACCAGGTCGGCCGAAGACCCGATGGCATTGCTTGTGTCTGGCGTGTCCAGGACGAGGTGCGGCCCGCGACCGCGTCGTGGGCGCCAAAAGCCATGTCTGCCCCTGAGTCGTCTTGGAGACCCCAGGTACTCGACGAAACTGGCGTGGAGCGCGTGCTCACGGACGAGGCCGCCGAGAAGGCTGGCAGGCGCATGAGTCAGATGTCGGATGCCTTCTTCGCCGAGCCCGAGGCCCTGAACGATGGCGACCACAGAGACGACGACGATGACGGCGCCGACGACGACGACGACCCCGACGATACCGATACCGACGACTACGACGAGGACGCCGACGCCGGCGACGACGACGACGACGAGGACGCCGACGACGGCGGGGGCGGCCGCGGCGACGGCGACGGCGACGACGGCGGCGACGGCAGCGGCGACGGCGTCGTCGGCGGCGGCGGCGGCGACGGCGAGCGCTTGGGCGCGCCCGCTCCGCCCCCTCCCCAAGAGGGCCTCCTGGCAGAGAAGAGGAAGCAGAACGCGAAGCTGCTGCGAAAGCAGCCGCGCGTGGCGTCCAAGAAGTTCGTCCTCCGCGTGGACAGGTTCATCGAGATGCACGCAGACATTGGCCTGGAGCAGTTTCAGAATCTGCCCGCCCTCGAGAAGCTGGGCCTGCTGACGGCAGCGCGGACAGGGCAGGCACTCCCAGGACCGCTGGCCGCACCCCTGCCGGACGACCTGCAGATCCCGTCGCTGGCGATATGTTCTGACCAGGAGCAAGTCCAGATCACCGGTGCCGAATTCATATTCGCCCCACAGCCCCAAGGCCTCGCCTGCACGGGCGTTCGCCTCGCGGACGAGTTCCACCGCCGGCACAACGACCTGTCGATGGCGATAAGCCTGAGCGGCCTGGCCCCTGTCGTCCAGGCAGGCACTCTGGTCTTCAACATCGGGCACGGCCCGTGGCAGAGCCACGCGTTCTTCCACCAGTCGTGCGCGGAGGCAGGGCGCGTGGGGGCGGCCCTGAGCGCAGACTCGCAGCTGGCTCTCCGGTTCTGGCCGCGGCGGAAGGCAGACCTTGAGGACGACGGCGACCAGCCAGACCAGGCGGCAGCGAGGAAGGAATGGTTGCGTGGCCTGCCTCGTGAATTTGACATCATGGGGGCCAAGGTGGCGCCGTCCAAGTGGATGTCCTTCTGTGATGCTGGGTTTGAGTGGTCGAAGAAGCTGGCGAGCCGCTCTCTGACCATGGCGTCTCTCTGCATGCACAAGGGGTGGATCGTCGCTTCGGAGGACCTGTTCGCCAGCACGCGCCTCCTCAACGTCGGCGACGGCGTTAAGCCAGCACCCAAATCAAAGGCTGAGGCTGTGAAGTCCGCGAAGGACAAGTTGGGGCATCTGAAGGCGAAGACGCAGAACACCGTGGTCACTGCTACCCGTCTCCTGTGCGACGACGACGTCGTCGCCGGTTTGCGGCTGGTCCTCCATGCCGCTGAGGCTCAGCATATCGCCTTCGGAAAACTGACGAAAGACTTTACCAGCACCGAGGGCACTCTGAAAGTGTGTCTGGGGTGGGCCCGCCAGGAGTGGTTAGACTTCTTGAAGAAGACACTCAAGTGCATGGACAACTCCGCGGGCCTCAAGCGTTGCGGCTTCATCGTCAACATGACCGCTGCCATGCACCACGGCGCGAAGCCAGCGGAGGGGGCCTTGAAGTACCAGGACGCACTAGCTCACAGACTCGGGATCCTCGTGGAAAAGATTGTCGCCCTGCGGGCAGGGTCCTTGGCAATGCGTTCTTTCTACTACCCTGGAAAACTGGCGGGTCTGCTGTCGACGGAGCAGGACGAGTTCGATTCGTGCATGGCAGAATTTCAAAAGGACGTGCGCGCCTGGTGGGCAGCGCAGGACGCCCTCCCTCCTCCCTCCATCTCTCCTCTGTCACTCCCTTCTCCCTCCTGTCTCCCCCCCCCGTCGCCGCCTTTTCCATCCCTCCCCTCCCTCCATGAGTCCTCCCCCCCCCTCACCCCTCCTCCTGGGTGGGGGGTGGGGGCTCCAAAATGCACGTCGGCAGTTCCACGTCGAAGATCGATGGTCCAAGGCAGAGTTTCGAATTTCGAACTTCGACGCCTGTGTTCCAAGATGCATGTGCAAAGGTTCAACCTTTGAGCTTTGGGCCCTCCTTTCGCTGAGCCCCGCCTGCAGGCTTCTCGCCGCCTTCGCTCGTATTCGTCGTTGTCGTCGTCGTCCTCCTCGTCGTCGTCGTCGTCGTCTTCGTCGTCTTCGTCGTCATCGTCTTCGTCCTGGTCGTCGTCGTCTTCGGTGTCGCCTTCGTCCTCGTCTTCGTCGTCGTGGTTGCGTTCGTGGCCGTAGTCGTCGTCGTCGTCTTCGTCGTCGTCTTCGTCTTCGTCTTCGTCGTCGTCGTCGTCTTCGACGTCGTCGTCGTCGTCGTCGGTGGCCCAGGAGCACAAGGAGTACCCCAAGGTCGTTTTAGCTGTGGCCCGCTGTCGGTTCCACCAGCCCTTTTACCTGTGGTGCATTGGACTTGCGGCGAAAAGCCAGTTCGGTGCTCTGCCAAGAGCGTTGGAGGAGCTGTTGAAGTCCACTTTCACCGGCTGGTGCCAGACTCGCGTGTGCGAGAAAGCCAACAAGGTGCTGCGCGACCAAGAAACCCTCACGACCAGCAACAAGGCAAGAGAGGGTCAAAGGGAGCGTGCCTTGGGCTCCTGTTCGCCCCTTCTCGGCCTCCCCTTCGTCCGCTTCCGTGCCGGGCGTGTCCCCCGCCTCCCTCCGCGTCGATGCACTTTCCCAATGTGCGACGTCGTCGTGGCTCTGGCCGCCGTTGCCCTGCAGATGGCCCCCCGATGACTTTCCCTTCGCGTGCGTTCCAACGGCGTCCAGGGGCACGCAGGTGTCACACATGACAAGTACTCGTGTCCCCCGCAGACGGTGTCGAGCATGGCGCAGTGGGACACCCTGGTCAGGAACGACGTCATCGGGGAATTCGAGCGCGCGGAGGTGGAGGCCTTCACGAAGGTGAACCTGAAGGACGACGCGGAGATGAAGGCATTGTTCCAGGATGCTCAGGCGACAAGCCGCCCGGTGCCAGTTGGGGCAAAACCTCAGGCGAAGGCCCGTGCCCAGGCGCGGAACGCCCTCCTGGAGCAGACGGACAAAATCAGGGACGAGAGCAAGTTCAAAGCATTCCTTCCTGCGAGCGAACAGAATTTATGCGCGGAGTTGCAGTTCCTGCGCGTGCTTCACGAGGGCGACCTGTGGGAGAAGGCGAACGACTGCTGGGTGACTGGGTTCCTGCCGCCAGGCGGGCTCGTCCGTATCAAGTCCACCAACGAGACGCTGTTCGTCCTGAAGACGCACTGGTGCTCCGCGTTGTGCTGGCCGGCCGAGCGGGAGGGCGAGGGCGTGTGGCGAAAAGCCAGAGGGTGTGCGTCACTCGTTTGGCGCACCGTCTTCGACGCCGACGACGTGGAGGTATTTCCCGTCCAGTGGAAATCTCCTGCGCGCATGTTCTTGGAGGACAGGGGGCGGGCGCGCGCGTTGAGCCCCTTCCTTCCCCCGACGGCGACAAGCCAGGCCAGCTTTCCCCTCTCCCCACCCCCGTCCTTTCCACCTCCCCCCCTCCTTGGGTCCGTTCCCCCTGTCCTCCTCCATCCCGCTTCTTTTGACGAAGGGCCTCCAAAAAAACGACGTTCAGAGATGGAAGTTCGAAGTTCGAAGTTCGAACTTCGAACTCGGAAGTTCCAAATTCGAACTTCGAAGTTCGAACTTGGACCTTCTTCGGTTCGAGGCCGTCCTGGGGAGTGCGAGTTTCCAATGTCGAACTTTGGAGGCCCCCCTGCCCTTCCCTGCTGGTTTCTCGCAGCAAGGGGAATCGAGCGTGCGTCAGAAGGCAGGGGCGGCGAGAAGCGGCGAGGAGCCTCCGCCCTTGCTGGCTTCTCGCCGTTCGTTGTCGTCGTCGTCGTCTCCGTCGTTGTCGTCGTCGTCGTCGTCGTCGTCGTGTCGTCGTCGTCGTCGTCGTCGTCCGTCGTCGTCGTTCGACGTCGTCGTCGTCGTCGTCGTCGCCGCCGCCGCCGCCTCGGCGGCCGCGGCCGCCGCCGCCGCCGCCGTCGTCATCGTCGTCATCGTCGTCGTCGTCGTTCGTCGTCGTCGTCATTCGACGTCGTCGTCGTGGTCGTCGTCGTGTCGTCGTCGTCGCCGTCGTCGGCGCCGCCGCCGCCGCCGCCGGCGCCGCCGCCGCCGTCGTCGTCGTCGTCGTCGTCGTCGTCGTCGTCGCCGTCGTCGTCGTCGTCGTCATCGTCGTCGTCGTCGTCGTCGTTCGTCGTCGGCATCGTCGCCGCCGCCGCCGCCGCCGTCGCCGCCGCCGCCGCCGCCGGCGCCGCCGCCGCCGCCGCCGCCTCCGCCGCCGACGCCGCCGCCGCCGCCGCCGCCGCCGCCGTCGTCGTCGTCGTCGTCGTCTCGTGGACGTCGTCCTCGTCGTCGTCGTCGCCGTCGTCGCCGTCGTCGCCGTCGTCGTCGCCGTCCTCGTCGCCGTCGTCGTCGTCGTCGTCGTCGTCGTCGTCGTCGTCGTCGTGGGTGGGCGCCAGAAAGACTCTGAAACTGAAGTCCCCCCAAGAGGGTTTTCGGAGCTCGCGGGTGCCAGCTCTCGTCCCCTGAGGGCTACAAGGGCGCGCAGATCGGCGTGCGGGCAGTCGCGGCTGCTGCGCGGCCGTTGCTCAACGCGCAAGCCGAGTCGGGGTTCCCTGGCGTTGGAGAGGAGTCATTGGAGGCTCTCCTGATTAGCAAGGGGAAGGCGTTGCCAGCAGACGCCTCCGCGGCCGACCACCGCAAGACGGACTTGGTTCTGGCTGCGATTTCGGCGATCAAGCCAGACTTGACCGACAAGGAGGCGTCTGAATGCCTGTGTCGGGGGTTCTTGCAAGAGCTGCCCGACGCGTACGCTGACCTCTACGTCCCGCCCGACATGCTTGGAGAGGTGCTCGTGCCAGGGGAAGCTCAAGCCGTGGAGAAGTACGCCGTGCAGGTGGCGGCGGTGCACGCGGAGAGGGAGCACATCGTGGCCACCCGCGACAAGCGCGTGCAGAAGTACTTCAGGAGGGCCCCCGCACCGGCGCACAGCCAGACGCAGAGAAAAGGCCCGCGGTGGCTGCCCGAGAAGGACGCCAAGAGCACCGAGCAGATCACGAAGTGGATGCTGAAGTGGGTCCCTCGGGGGGGATCCATTGACGTGGACGACTATAATGGCCGTTGGCGTGCGCTGTACCCGCCGACGAACCAATGGAAGTCTGCGTCGTGGACGAAGCGGGGCTACGAGTGCGCAGCCTGCGAGGCGATTTGGTGGACGTGGACGTTCCATTACGATTTCACCAAGGAGGCCGCTCCATTTGACATGGAAGAACTGGCCAAACGCTTCCGCGAGGCGGAGCTTCCGTGAGCGACGAAGCAATGTGTGTATCGATGACAGGCAGCGCTGCAGCACTTTTTGACGTCATCCTGTCTGGCGCTGCTCGTCCGCAGTCTGTTCGGCGTCAAGCATGTGCTGCGGCCCGCTCAGTTTCACCTGCTAGAGGCGCAAGCTTGTGCTGCCCCCATTTTTCGGCGTCAGCCTGTGCTGCGCCCCAATGTCTGTTGTTTTGCGTATTGGGCGGCGCCGACGCGAGGCAGCAGTGCCGAGGAGTAGGTTCGCGGAAAAACTCCCCCCTCCTACGTCCCCCTTTCCTCTTCCATCCCATTTCTCGTGGCGGGAGGGGGGGAGGGGGGGGAGGGGGGCCTCCAAAGCGCGACGCTCAGAGTTGGATGGTCGAAGTTCGAAGTTCTAACTTAGACCTCCTGATTTCGAAGTTCGGGCTTCGAAGTTCGAACTTGAAACGTCGTCGGTTGGAGGCCCTCCAGGGCATGGCGAGTTTCGAATATATACCTTTGGAGGCCCCCCCTGCCCTTCCTCAGCCTGCAGGCAGGCTTCCCGCCGCCCTCGCTCGCTCCGTTCCTCTTGCCCTTCCCCCCCTCTCGGTCCGCCGTCTGCCTTCGTGCTCCTCCTTCCGTCTGCGTCACCCCCCTCGCCCCCTCTCCGCCCGCCCGTCTTCCCTGTCGCCCGCCCCCCATCCATCTCGTCTTCGGCAACCGTTAGGCTCAAGCGCAGTGCGTCTGAGAAGCCTTTCGGCGACAAGCCTGCCGCGGCCCCCCAAACTCCGCCACGGAGCCCCTCGGCGCAGCCATGTCCTCCAGCAGCCGCGCCGAGAAGGCCGCAGACAAGGAGGCCGCGGCCATCCTCGCGAGCCTCAGCAGGGCGGGCGAGGCGGCCATCGAGCAGACGGTCGAGGACACGGTGAAGATCCTGCGTGCCGACCCTGGCCTGCTGTACCACTTGAACGCGCTCCTCCACAACGAGGAGTGGAAGGCGGTCCTCAGGGCGTCTGCCACCTCCAAGCCTGCCGAGAGCGGCGAGAGGCCCGAGCCGGAGCAGCCACAGGGCAAGAGGCTTCGCGCGGGCTTGAAGAAGTTCGAGCACCTGGACAGGCAGAGGGCGGAGGAATCTTCATGCCCTGATTTGCGCCCGCTCCATCCCCCCCTCCCCCTTCCCCCTCCTGCCGGCTCTCGGCCCTCTTCCTCCTCCCACCCCCCCATCCCCCCCAAGAGTCAGGGGGGGCCCAATTTGCACACGTCGAACTTCGAAATTCGAAGTTCGAAGTTCGAACTTCGAGGGTCCACGTTCGAACCTGGAGCTTTCGAGGCTTTCCTGGTTTGCCCTTCCCTGGCCTCGTGGCTTTTCGCCGCCCTCGCTAGCGCGCTCACAAGAGCATAAACGTCAGTTTCGCCGTCGTCCGTCGTCGTCGTCGTCGTCCTCGTCGTCGTCGTCGTCGTCGTCGTCTTCGTCTTCGTCGTCGGCGTCGTCATCGTCGTCGTCGTCGTCGCCGTCGCTGTCGCCGTCGCCGTCGCCGCCGCCGCCATCGTCGTCGTCGTCGTCGCGCCTCGTCTCTGTCGTCGTCTTGTTTCGCGGCCTTAGTCGCCACCAGACAAGGCAGAACGGTCTTGTCGACTTCTTGCTCCACAAGATGGAGCCCGAGCGCTTCCCGGAAACGCCGCTCGACGGTTGCTGGTACGAGGCTTTCAAGCTGGGCCTGCTCCACCTGGGGCTCAGGGTCGGTCCAGACACCCCGCTCCCGACGATCACCTACGAGGGCCTGGAGACTTGGGAAGCTTTCGGCACGGCGCTAAGCCAGCACTACACCGCGAAGGGGCGCCCCCTGAGCACCGAGTACACCGACGACGACCTCAAGGACGGCTTTTACAGCGGGGCGAAGGGCGACAGCGAGGACGAGTGGTCGGTCACGTGCCGCCTCGACCACCAGGAGCCGAAGGCGGTCCTCAAGTTCGCCGCCGTGGAGCTTGAGTTTGATGACCCCTTCAACTACAACACGAGCTTGTCGCTCAAGAAAGACGACGGGCGCTCGTACAAGGTCGAAGACCTCCTGGGCGAGTTCGCAGCGAAGGGCGTCGTGGCTCCACCCCGCTCGCCGGACTGGACGGGCGCCGCCTTCGCGAAGAAGAGGGAGCCGACCACCCCGAAGCAGCCCGCGGACGGCGGCAAGGGCAAGGCCAAGGGCAACAAGCGGCCCTCCCCTTCGCCGCCGTCGGGGGCGGGGGTGTCCGACGCCCTGCGCAAGCGCCTCGCCACGAAGTCGTCGGGTAGTGGCCCGTCGTTGGGGGGCTGCTCGCTGAGGTGGGTGCTCAGGCGAAAAGCCGACGACAGTGAGAGTCCCTGTGCGAGTTTTAAACGCGCGCGCCCGCTGATGCATGGCCTTTTTGATTGCTGCCGATGCGCGCTGCGTCAGCGCCGCGGCAAGGAAAGCGGCGACAAGCCTGTCCTCGTGCATTTGTTTCGCGCTGCGCGTGCGCTGGGCTCCACGACAAACTACAGGCTGTGCTGTGCAGCAACTTTACGGTTTCCCCCAGCAACTTTACGGTTTCCCCGCATCCCTCTCTGCTCCGAGAGACGACGCTGGCACGTGAAGCGAACGGCTAAGCGCGCCGTTTGGACTGGCCGTGGCTCGGAGGTGAGAGGCCTCTGCACCCGCGGCGTTGGCCTGACGCTGTGCGCACGTCGGCGCCTCGTTGTCGACTGCGGCCTGCCGCGCTCCTGGAGCTGAAAAAAGAAACATTACTTTCATGGATGCCGTTCGGCCTCGTTTGAGCCTTCCACCTCCTCCTCCTCCCCCTCCTCTCTCCCTGTTCCTCCCTCCTTCCTTCCCCCGAGCGCGAAAAGCCAGGCCCGCCCTCCCCTCTCCGCCCCCTGCGCGCTCTCCCCCCTTCCCCCCCCCCTCCCCCGCCCCCCTGTCTTCCTCCGCCCCGCTCCTTTTGGCGGGGGGTTTCCAAAAAAGAAGATTCAGAGTTAAAAGTTCGAAGTCCGAAGTTCGAAGTTCGAACTCCGAACTTCGAAATTCGCACTTCGAAATTCGAACTTGGAACCTCGTCGGTTCGAGGCCCTCCTGGGGGGTGCGCGTTTGAAACTTCTACCTTTGGGACCACCCCCTCCCCCCCTTCCGTGTCCCTTCCCCTTCTTGCCACTCCCCCTCCCCCCTCTTGCCCTCCTGCTCGCCCCCGACGTGGACGCGCCGAGGCGCAGAAACAATGCCAACAGCAAGCGCGCCTATGCGTGGGCCCCCTTCATGTGCGGTCGTGGGAACGACTACTGATGCGGATCGGTACAACGTCGTTGTTAAGACGTAAAGGAATAATCTCATCGATTGGTTCGCTTCCCAATTTGTTTGGTGTCAGCCGTTGGTGCATTAAGAAATGGCCCCTTCGCGCGCGTGTTTGCCCCATTGCGCGTTGGGGTTGCGCGGGTGTCAGAAAACGTCAACAGAAGTGCACTTGTGCTTGCGCAACGTAATCTTTCCGAGTGAAAAACACACGCGTGTTCTAGCGTTTACACATTTGCACGCACGTTGCAAAGAATATGTGCCGCGTGTTTCCGCGGCCCCTGAGGTCATGCCACAGCGTTAAGCGAATAGACAGAGCCCCCCCGAGCGACAGGCGACCGTGCATGAGTAGGTCCATGAAACGGTACGCACATAATACTGCGCGGGATAGCATTCCAAAAAATGCGGAACACCTTCCCGAACCAGTGGAACCTGGGTACGTTTTAAGGTGGGTATGTTTTCCCGGCCCGTTGCCCCCGCCCAATCTTCATACCCCAGGGGCTCAGAGATCAAGCGTCGGCTTGTAAGGTCCTATGGAACCCCGCGAAGCGCCTCCAGTTGATCCCGTCCCAGAACCCTAGAGACCACGTCCCGATCTTGCTGCAGATGACCATTTCGAAGCAGTACGAACCATCATCGGCCAGGGACGAGAGGTGGGATCGCCACAAACTTGCGGCCGCGGTCCAGCGCTGAGTGGCGAGGCCGGAGTTTCTGGACGACTTAGAGAAGGCCATGCAGGAGCACGCACCTGAGATGATACGACGACTACAAAGTGGTGAGCTTGACCGAGCATGGCAGGAGTGGCTGGAAATAGTTCGTAGGACGGGACTTGCTCACTTCGCACAGAAGCCAAAGGAGTTCGACCCAGCAGTTTCGGCACTAAGGGCTCGGCGACTGGAACTGGTTAGAGCACGGAGTGAACTTCGAGTCGAACTACGCGGTGTGGGCGAAGAACAGGGGATTTGACGCTGGACTGCACGGCACCACACTACTACATCTTCGGATCATCTGAAGCGATTACGTGAGACTGACACACACATAGTGACGTCGAATGGGAATGATGAGAGCGCTGCAGGGCTACCGACTACTCCCACGGGCTGGATAGTTGCAGGGGAGAATGCGGGGACTGCAACTTCAACTATGACATTAGTGAGCTACGAACAGGGCAGCGCAGGACCGCAGATGCCAATGAGGAGTGTTTCGCCTATGAGTATTTCGTTGGATGATTTGGAAGCCAGGGCTGATGCGATTAAAGAGGAGCTGCGAGTGATCAAAAAGACACTTCGACAAGAGAGTCGACAAGCTTGGCACGATTCACGACGCAGATTGGAAGCAGAGATTGCAGATGCACATAATCAACATAAGCACGCTGGTGTACATCGACTGATATTTCTACTCGCAGCGCAGCACGGTGGACCTCGGAAGCGAAAGTATAACTTACCCTCGACATTTGACAGCAGAACTGAATGGCAGACGCAGTTGAGCCTACCAGCAGATGGCGGTGGGATGGGCGCAGTTGAATTAGACGTTGACAGAATGATTAGTTTGTTTAGTACGCAAGTGCCTGCGGCACCGACGGATGAAGACGAGCTCGAGCGAACCGACCTCCAAGGGCGACAGGATTTTCAGGCGACATTACGACGCCTTCGACGAAGTGCCAAACGGCGAGCCGCCCCCCCGTGGAGCTTCCCGCTGGAATTGCACTTGATGGCTGCCGACCCCCAGTATCTCTCAGTGGGACCTCAAGAGTATTTAGGACTTGGAGCTACCCCAATATCACAGACGGACTCCACGACCTCAGCCCGACTCCTCGAAGATCTTCATATCTTATGTAGGCGCCTGAAGCGCACGCCCATCCTGGGGAACTTGGCCTGGGGGGTCTCGATTGCGAAGCACAACGGGAAGGTGGGGGCGCTGGGAAAACGTCTGATTAACGTGATGCGCCCATTTTGGAAATGCTTCTACGGGGGGCTGCTGAAGCATAACATGTACAAAAAGGGGTCCACTGGCCGGCTGAGTTCCATAGGTTTCTTCCCCGACGTAGGAGGGAGGGCGCGATCGCAGTGCAGATGTGCACGGGCCATTGCTATCGTATCTATCGTATTGCACACCTGAACCACTTGCCTGATATGTCGAATGCCTTTGCCTCCACCGCGGCGCGAGCGAGGGCCGAGGCGATCAATGAGCTCTTCGCCCCTCCCGACGCAGCGTTGATGCATTCCAGATTTCAGACTTCAGGGATTGTGATGATCTTCGAGACGGGGGGCGCCCAGCCTCGGCAGGACTCCAGAAACTTAGCTGTTCGACACCGACGAGGGGGACTTATGAGGTCTAGTGAGGAGCCCGTGGTGTTCGCGAAGGTAATGGGGAGCCCCATGAGATCGTGGATCGACGCACGTTCGGTGAATGAGGCGGCCACGCACCTGCGGTGCGGCATATATAACTCTCTGTGCTGTGGGGCGACGACGGTGTACGCCGACGATATATTCGATAAGATGCCGATCGACGATACGACGCAGGCGAAGATTGCTGGGAAATTGAAACACAGCGACGACGTGCTCGACGGGGTCATGGGGGCTAAAGGTCTTATCCCGAACTATAGTAAGCGAGAAACCGTCCCTTGCCTTCGTAGTCATCAAGCGAACCGAGACTTCTCGGCCGAGTTTAAGATGGGTAAGGCACGGGCTAGAGCTAGATACCTGGGTTGCCGTTACGCATGGAATTTATCGAGTATGGAAGAGTTCCGCTATCGTTGCGCAGCTGTCCACGCTGGGTGGGGGAAGCTAGGTAAGTTCTGGACCAGCCGCGCAAGCAAATCTCTGAAGATCCTGGCCTTTAGGGGCCACGTGGTGGAAGCCGCCTTATCCGCGAACGAACCTTTCGCGTTTCCGAGGGCCCAGACCCAGCAGTTGGACGGGATTTTAGCCAAGTGCCTTCGAGTTTTGGAGCGCGGCAAAGCCGCGGACTGGTCAGGCGAGCATCCGCATTCGTCATCGAATTCGACGCTTAGGCAGAGGTGGCGCCTGATACCGATCCGCTTCGAGCAGGCGGCCAGACGCTTCGGATGGGCGCAGCAGATGGCCAAGGACGCCCTCGCGCACCAGCAGGTGATCGCCTCGATTCGGGGGCATCTCGAAAACAGACCTCCCTCTCTCGATGATGACGGGCACCTCCGTACTTGCGCACCCCCACTGGCTTTCCAGATAGAGCGGGACTTCTGGGCGTTTGCTGGTATTCGCGGTGCCGAGGATTTCTTCGAGGCCCGGGAGCGGCGGGATTTCTCCTGGCAGGCTTTATTCCTGGAAGAAGAAGTTCGGGAGGTGTGGCTGAAATTTGATCCCGAGATCCGGAAGGCCTCACTTTTGAAGGAGGGGGAAGCATTATGTCAGAGCCGTCTTAGGGGCCCCGCGAGGGCCTTCGAACAGGAGGAGGACAATGAGGAGCCCACGACCTATATCTGTAACCTGAGGGATTCCCAGGGGAACATGCGCCTACAGGAGTTTGAGTCACGAGGAGGCCTTCTAGCTCATCAATCCAGATCTGCGGGAGGCGAACACGGTAAGTTGAACCCTTTGTATTCGACCGTCTTGACAAATGTGTGTCCATGGTGTCGTACCTCGTTCTCGTCTAAAGATAGGGCTCGTCAACGCGTCCGTGCCGCATGGTTGGCCAACAGATGTAGATTTAACCGCACCGCCTTTGGTTGGGACCTAAGTATGCCTAAGTCTCTGCAGTGCCCATTGTGTGAGTCTGACTTCGACGCACTTGCTGAGTGCCATGATCACGCTGTGGAATGTCACCTCCCTCCACCTCCCCTTGTGTCTCAGCCTCGCGCGCGTGGGGAGCAGCGCACCGAACGAGCGGGCGTACCTAGTCATGGCGCTGGTTCTGGCGAGCGGCACCGACAGCAAGAAGGAGCCCGAGTTTCAGAGAGCGGTCAGGCGCCGCGACGAGGGGAACGGCGGCCAGACCGCCCAGAAGACCACCGCAGGCATCAACGGACACAGCAAAGGACTGCACGTGCTGATGATGAAAATGCTGCTCTCGCTCGCCCAGAGCCGTCGGAACATCGAGGGGGTGTTGTTCGACGTGCTAATCGTTCCAGCCGAGCTCCCAGAGGTGCTGAAGATGCAGGAGCAGGGCTCGGCCTACAACGCCCAGGTCCAGGCCAAGGGCAAGGGCCACGGGCTCGGGGCGCCCCACCTATTCGTGTTCGGGGGCCTGCTGGAGGCGCTGCTGCCGCGCCAACAGAGCATCGGCAAAGTGAACTTCGAGAAGCTGACCGAGTTCAAGGCTCGGCTCCAGTCGCTCGATTACGAAGAAAAGATGGACATCATCCGCTTCACAAAGGTAGACAGGTGCTACGATCAGGGCAAGCGCAGGATCACGCTGTGCCTTCAGGAGGGCCGCAAGGAGGTGATTGGCGCCCTCCAGCAGCTGGGCGCGGAGTTGAAATCGGGCAGGGCGCCAGCGAGCCACATGGAGCGCGAGTTGCAGGAGTGGCTGGAGGTGTTCCTGCAGTAGCAGAGACTGCACGACGGACTACTACACTTTCGGATCATCTTGAATCGATTACGCCTGAGATTGACACAAATCAAGTGACGGCTGAGGGGGATTCGAGGATGACCGCGCCACATGCGGGAATATCGTCGTCTGCTGAGCCGGCCCGCAGTCCCCGACTGACTCTGCAGGACTGCCAGCCGCAGGCAGTGCATTTGGACGCAGAGAGGAGCCCGACGAGGAGGAGGAGTCCACCTCTGAGAGTGTCTCCAGAGAAGATCGTCGACCCCCTGGAAGGCCACGATCGGGGCCGCCCAGGATCACAGATGCCAATGAGAACGGCGTCGCCTTGGAGGGTGTCTTCGGGGTCCACGGGATCACAGATGCCAATGAGGAGGGTTTTGCCACTGGGGAGTTCTCCTGGGTCGACGGGATCACAGATGCCAATGAGGAGGGTTTCGCCTTTGAGGATTTCTTCGGGGTCCACGGGATCACAGATGCCAAGGAGGACGGTCTCTCTAGGGACGTCGGGATCACAGATGCCAATGAGGAGGGTTTCGCCTTTGAGGTTTTCTGCGGGGTCCACGGGATCACAGATGCCAAAGAGGGCGGTCTCTTCAGGGACGTCGGGATCACAGATGCCAATGAGGAGGGTTTCGCCTTTGAGGGTTTCTCCTGGGACGAGGGGATCACAGATGCCAATGAGGAGGGCGTCGCCTTTGAGGGACTCTACAGGCTCGACGGGCTCACAGATGCCAATGAGGAGTGTTTCGACCCCGCCCTTTTTGGGAACAGTGACCCGAGGCGCCCCGACTTCAGAGAGTACGGAGGTACGCAGGTATTTGATGAGACACGGAGGAGATGCACCAGAGGGGGGACTTGAGGTAGCACGATATCTGAGTGCTTTAGGCGTAGAGGAAGGCACCGCACGATGGCAAGCGCTGAGTAGGAGCAGGCATGTCCTAGCAATGGTACGTAGAGGGTAGTTGTGCAGAGGAGTCCGCTGGCCTAGATTCGGGTAACTCGTGCTCGGGGTTAGTGCCTCGGGCAGTGCACCAGATTTCGGTGTGGCTTTGGGGCCAGCGTCCCCAGGCGTTTTGGATCCTCAGTTTGAGGATAGCCTCTGGGCCTCTGAATGTCTAGCTGATGGACGAACTTGGCCCCCACGGAGTGTTTCTTTCTTCCTCCCTCCTCCTCCTCCTGCTCCTCCACCTCCTCCTCCTCCTCCCTTCTCCTCCTCCTCCTCCTCTTCCTCCTCCTCCTCCTTCTCCCTCCCTCCTCCTCCCTCCTCCTCCCTCCTCTCCTCCTCTTTCTCCTCCTCCTGCTCCTCCTCCTCCTCCAACTCCCCTGATGCTTTGATTTTTGGTTATGAGACTTTGATTTCTTGGATACTTCGATTCCTTGGAACCGGCTTCTCGTCCTAAGTAGTTGGTTGAACGTCTTGGGGCCTGGTGGGGGCCCCCAGAGACCGAAACGGCGAAACACATCCGTCGTCTTGTTGCACGGCCAAGCCGTTGGATGCCTAGGAAGGGAGGTGGGGGCGTTGCGGGCGAGGAACATACCCGTACCCACGGCCTCGCGGGCCGGGGCCCTGGGCCGCGACCCCACGCGGAGCGTATCCGTGCGACCGCGTATCCGCGGGACCGCGCCCCAGAGTCCAGACCGCGATGGCGCGGACATTGATGCGAGGAGAAGGGGCCCCCTTCGCCCTTCTCTTGCCCAACCAGCCCCCCCTAGCCCCCCTGGGCGCGCCCGCAGGACCCCACGCACAACGCTGGGGCCTCGGGCCGGCGGCCCTCTCGCCGCTCGTCGTCATCGCCGCTGGCATCGTACTCGTCGCCGTCCTCCTGCCCTCCCTCTCCCTTTTCCCCCCCCCTCCTCCCCTCATCCTCCCTCCCTCCCCCCTCCCCCTCCACAATTACTCAATATGAAAATACTCTCCCTCTTCCCCTGATGGCGTCCGGGTGATGGCCGCGCACCCTCCGCGTACTGTTTTTTTACACACAGGATCCCCGGGAAATCCCGGGAAACGACTCTCGCTGAGGCGCCGGCGTCATTTTTTCCCAAAATGCTGCTCTCGTTGAGGCGCCGGCCTCATTTCTGCTCCCGAATCGTTCCGAATCGTGCTCCCGCTGCAGCGTGGGCCTCATTTTCGGATCGGTGTTTGGCCTCCGTCGTTCAGGATGGCGTTCTCGCCCCAGCGCGGGCCTTTTTCTCGCGCGCCCATCCGCCCGCCACCACCGCGCCGCACCGCCACCACCACCACCACCACCACCACCACCACCACCACCACCACCACCACCACCACCACCACCACCACCACCAACCACCACCAGCACCACCACCACCACCAGCACCACACCACACCACCACCACCACCACCACACCACCACCACCACCACCACCACAACCACGCACACACGCACGCACGCACGCACGTGCACCACCACCCACTACGCACGCGCGCGCGGAGCCACAGGTCCGCTACGACACGCGTCCGCGGATAGAGAAAATCAGCGCCATGGTAAGGGATGGGAGGGAGGGGTAGGACGTCAGATATGACGCGAGCGCACCTAGCTTGTCCCTCCCCCCTCCCCTGCCTCTTCTCATCCTCCCTCCCCTCCCTCCTCTCCCCTCCCTTCCCTCCCTCCCCCCCCAGGCGCATGCGGCTCGAAGGTCGCCCCCAGCATGTTGGCTGCCGTCGGGCGTCGTTGTCGCGGCAGCACCTTGAGGGGCACGGGGCCGTATCGGCGCTCGTGGTCGAACGTTCGGCGGTGGCGAGGGCCGGCGAGTTGCAAGTACCAGTTGTGGTGGGCAGTCGTTGTGGTGGCCAGTCCGTTTCAAGCAGTGGCGAAATTATAGGCTTTTCAAACAATGTTCTAAGAACCCTTTGTGGTTTCCACGACATGTTCGTAGAACATTTCTGGCTGGGACTGTCTCGTTTTAACACGTCGGGTTTACGTTCTAACACAAGAGGCGCGCTCCGCGCTTGCCTCTGCCCGCTTCCGCCCGTGCCCGCGGCACGCAGTCCTCTGCGCGGGTGGTCCGCCTGGGACTTCGCGCAGCTGTCGTTGTTGAGTACTGTCGCAGTGGTGGCATCAGTGGCAATGAGCAGTAGTGGCAGTGGTGGTAGGGCCACGCATGGTGTATGGCCTGTTAGTTCACGTGCCGCTTACGGCCGGTAAGTTGGTTTGGAACCAGTACAAGGTTTTTTCTTCCAAAAGTCATTTATCGGTTCAAAGTTAACTTATCACTGATGGCTGGCGCCCTGGGTTCCACAGGGACTTCCATTTGATTATTCGGTGATGTTCGTGCTCCCCATGTTGCTCACTGGGAACCCTTCTGATTCCTTAAGGCGCCCTTCGAGTTCTTGACGGAACCTGGGATTCCTCAGGATCCCTCCAGATTCCTAAACCATCACCAGCATACATCAGGATTCCTGAGGACTTCTCAATACTCTTTCCTGAGGACCCCTTGGATTATTGTGGGTTCATCTGGATCCCCAATGATACTCCAGGAATCCGAAAGACTCCTCTGGATTATTGAGATGTCTTCTGGATTCTTCAGGATTCCTCAGGATCCCGCAGGGTTTCAGGATTGACGAGGATTCATTTGACTTCCTCTGGGTTGATTTGGTTTCCGTTCGGCGACATCAATTATTGATTATGCTGTCGTATGTCCAGATGCCGAGCACGTAGGTGAGCATGTGTCCCAGATAGAACGTGCCCCTGGTTGTTGCGTACTCGTAGACACCATCGACACAAGTATGCCCATGCACCAGCCTTCGATTTTTGAAAATCGCGCCACGACCCAAGTGATCAATGACGCTCGGACTGGATCCAGGATGATGTCGCTGTTTTTCGGTCGGGATATACGCTTCAATGCTCAACGCCAGAGCTCTTTTCCGGTGGCTCGATGGATGTGCGACTTCCGACGATCTCATGCGAGACATGATTTCCAAATTTGCATTCGACATCGTTTGAAGTATAGTTGCATCGCCGTCACTGTCGCTCCAAACCCGTTCCTCTTGTCAATCACCCTGACCATTATCATGACCCTTCTTGTTCTGCTTACCTTCGGCTTCCTTCCCTGCCACATTTCCATGATTATCATCACACCGTCTCCGTCCGCCCTTGTCAACACTGGGTCGATTCGTGACGATCCCATCGCGGCTGTCGGGGTGGATTCTTGCGCCCAGTAACGTGTGCAGACTGACTCAAACCTCTCGCTGGCCCCAGTAACTAAGGTGGAGATGAGGAAGCGGTGGCTCACTGACGACAAGGGCTACTTAGAGGCGCCGTCTTGTGCCTTGGCGATCCGGCGCTCTTTGCCCACCGCTGTGGCAGGCCGTTTTTGGGAGTAGAGGTTCTACGCTGGTGTATTGTCCTGATTTGCCAGCACCGCCAAGTCTTGCATTGTTGTTCGTGAACACCCGTGTCAAAAAGGGGTCGAAGCGCGTTGGACAGCAATGCGAGATTCACCGAGCCATGGCAGGAGCCCTGGCAGTATCTGTGGGAGGAAGGTGGGCAGCGACGAGGATAACGGAAATAACGTGGGGTAGGAGGATGACGGCGAGAAGTGGAGGACGGGGACGACACGGTCGCAACGGACGAGCAACGCGACGAACGAGGGGGATTAGGCTGACATTGCACCGGAGAAAAAACCCAATCAAGTGATGAATACATAGATATCAAGAGAGATCTCCAAAGAGATGAAGGGAGGGAGAAATCACATGGCGCGGGAAACAACGCAATCAAACATAACGATAATGTAATGTATGGCATAGCGGGGGTAACCGAAAGAGTGAGACAGGTATTAAGAGAAACTCCTACTCGTTCACTTCCCCCACCCCGTTCGCTTCCCCCATCCTCCGGGCGCGCCGGATGGCTCTGGCGCAGCGGGGTGGCGCTGGGCAGGTCGCGCTGGCTGCGCTGGCGGGCGCTGCTGGTGGGGGTGCCCCCTGGTCACTGGTGGGCGCTCCAGGCAGCCCAGGACCCGGTTGTCCACGAGGCTGCAGCGCAAGCCGGTGCTGTGGCCGGTGTTGCTGCCGCTCAGGCTGGCGCTGCTGCTGCTTCCTGGTTCGACGAGTTCTCCAGCGTGGGTGCGGAAGGCAGCGAGGGCGGTTTCTGCTTCCATCACTGGGAGTTCTACCTCCTCATCGCTGCCTTCGTCCTCGTCACCGTGGTCGCCACTGCAGTGGCTGCCTGCTGCTGCTGCTGCTGCTGCTGCTGCTGCTGCCTTCTCGGATGCGCCTCCGGGACTGGTTGGGCTCGCCTCCCCGCTACCAGAGTTGCAGGAGCCGCCCCGGCACGCTCAGGGCCGCCCCCTCGGCGAGCTCGCGGACTTCGTCCGGATGGGAGGCGAGCCCGCACTTGCCGAGACCGCTCGCGACCTGGGCGTGCCCCGCGACAGTGGTGCAATCGTGATGGGTGCACTGGCAGCTGGCCCACGCGGGACCGCGCCGCCTGGCGGGGACCCCGCGCCCAGCGTGATGATGGGTTGGCGGCCACATCCTTGGGTGGATGGCTCCGCGACCTCACGGAGGAGGGCATTGAGCCTCACCCAGGCCCTCTTAGCGGCTTCATGGCGGACGTCCGCGCGATGGTGGACGCGCAGGCGACTGACGCCGAGCTGGTCCAGCCGCTGGCCAGGCCGGAGCTGCGGGAGATCCGGCGGGACCTCGAGGAGCGCGTCCAATACCTTGAGAGGTTCGCGCAGCTCCGCGCGCTGGTGGATGCGCAGGCGGCCGCTGCTCAGGAGGCTCAGTGGCGCGACCAGCCATACGCCATACGAGACTCTGCCAGAGATCCCTCGGGACCTGGCAGAGCGCATCATCTCCTTGGAGGTGGCGCTGGGGGAGAGGCAGGACTGGCCCACGACGGTGGTGGACAGCGAGTATGCGAACATCGCCGACGAGCAGGATTTTGCTGCCGCGCGAAAAGAGGACCAGAGGGAGAGGCAGGAGGAGGCAGGAGCTGCTGGAGGCGGAGGTGGGGCGGAGGTGGTGGAGGAAATCACGGGAGAGGTGCCCTGGCAGTGGGAGGCGCACTTCGACGTCGCTCCCGCCAAGCCGCCGGCAGGCGTGGCATCGCCGGCGCTTGCTGCACGAGCTGGAGGAGCGGGTGCTGGAGGAGGTGCAGGAAGCAGTCCAACAGCTGAAGGGCCCCCAGTCAGTAGACCATCCCAGGGATACCTGGGCACGGAGGCTGGGCAGCCCCCAGAGTGCCGACAGCGCCGTGCAGCCGTCTGTCCAGGCTGCAGGGGCGCCTTGGAGGCGGTGCGTCCCGTGCGAGGCCTGCGGTGCCAGGTGTGCGGCGGCGGCTGGGCCAGGGCGTGCACGCCGTGCAACGCAGTAGCATGCCAGAGCTGCGCTGCTGCTGCTGGCGCTGCTGCCGCACGCGCTGCTGCTGCTGACGATGCTGCCGCCCAGGATGAGGGAGAGGAGGAGCAGGCAGCCTTGGTGGTGGAGATCCGTGCGGAGGAGGCTGGAGAGGACCTCGGCGACCCTGGCGGCGGTGTTCCAGGCGCTGCAGTGGCGTCCAACGTCCAGGCGGCACTTCAGCTGGTTCGAGAAGCAGTTGATAGGCATTCCACCAGGATGGCATGCGCCGCCGCGGAGGCGGTCACCTCCTGTTCCGCTGGGACGCCGGCTGGAATCGGCAGCTCTGCCGAGCCGCACGGCGGCCCGCCAGAAGGAGGAGGAGGAGGAGGAGGAGGAGGAGGAGGAGGAGGAAGAGAAGTTCGACACGCTGGCGCTGGCGCTGGCGCTCGCGCTGTCGTTGATACTGCTGTTGCTGGTGGTGGACGGGGAGGCCGTGGATATATGCGCAGGGCTGGTTGCGCAGCGGTCCTCGAGCCAGTCTTCATTTCTGTCTCCGCAGGTCACAACTGTGAGCAATGGTTTATCGGCGTGCTCAGGCGCCAATGTGGAAGTGCAGCATTTATACTCAGATGTTCTGCCCGACCTGTCGTCGTCAGGGTGCTCCCGCGTCTGGAGCCGCACCTCTGGATCCTCCAGCGTCTGTGGCACCGGCGGCTGCGAATCCGTCTCCCCAGCAGCAGGTCCAGCGTGCCATGCATGACGCGGATCTCCCGCAGTCTGCAGCTTCCATGGGCCAGGGAGGTCCAGACAGTATTGCTTGGGCCGGCCAGGGCGGCGACCACACCGATGCGTTCGTCGCGCGCACCGTGGAGCTCTTGCGAGACCTTCCTGCTGTCGCGCCGGCAGCGTCGTATCTCTTCATCCCGAAGGGCCTGGTGCGTAGATACAACAGCATTGCAACTATGGCTCGGGATAGGTTCGCGCACGAAGCTCATCGTCAAGAGACCAATGCAGCACGCGCTGAATGTGCATCTCTCTTCCTTTGGCATCTTGATTTTCTTTTTGCACGAGACCTCTGGGAGCAGGATGACAACCGCTGCATGGGGGTCAAGGGCCCGCGGGGCCCGCAGGACGTCTCCCAGGTGGCGTGGGTCATCAAGCAGCGGCTCCAGCTCCTTGAACAGGGCTGCTGGCTGCTGGTTCGAGGCTCTTGAGTCTGCGGCGGCAGGCGCAGCGGGCATTCGACAGGGCGGCCGAACGTCGCGTCCACGCCGCAACCGAGGACAGCGAGGACCTCCAGAGGAAACAGTTCGAGGCGTGCGACCTCAAAGTAATGCATGGCGATGCCAGGACTGGCAGGAGAGTACTGTCGAGGAGTGGCCTCCATCCAGCCTGTCCTGAAACGGTCGACCTGATGGACAGCAAGGTCCTCACCGAGTTGGCGCAAGACTCCCTCGCTCGGCACCCTGGCCTCCAGCAGCGAGCCAAGCGGTGCAAGCCGCCGACAGTAGAGAAGGTCGTGGGCAAGTTTGTCGCGCGGACTGCTGACTGCAAGGCCTCTGGCAGTAGCTCCTGGAGAAACTCGCGTTTCATGAACATTGCACCCAGTGATGTGGGGCTCACGACGAGATGGTCACTAGCCTGGGTATCAGGATGGGTGCCTGAGGTTATGGCCGCACCCTGGCGCGGTACCCTCGGCATCCCGCTGCGCAAGGGCGACGCCTGCGCCGACGTCAGACCCATCATCATCGGCGAGGCGTTCCTATCGCTGCCAGGGGCGTGCCATCAGGAGATCACGCAGAGCAAGGTCGTGAAGTTGTTCTCGGACACCCAGTCTGGCCTAGGAACGCCGGCTGGCCCCGAAACATTTTTGTTTGTCGGCAAGGCCTTGCCCAAGCTATGCCCACATGATGTTCTCTGCGCGTTCGACGTTCACAACGCCTTCGGCTAGATCTAGCGGCCGAGGTCATGGAGGAGGTGCTACAGGAGCTGCCGGAGATAGCACCGTACCTTCTCAGCATGTGGGTGCAGCGGGGATCCCCGATGCATGTTGCATCCGGTGCTGCATCTTGGAGCTGCTTGTATATGCGCGACGGCCTCTACCAGGGACATGCGCTCTCCTCGTTGCTGTTCTGCTTCGGCCTTCGTCGCGCCTTGCGGCTGTTCCTGCTGAGTCACTCGGCCTCGGAATGCGCCTTTGCTGGCGTGCCGGCGCACCTCGAGTGCATGGGCGACGTCCTCATGATGTTCGCCCCTGCATGGCGCACGCGTGGCTGCCCCTGCTGACCGACGCCCCGGCCTCCGTCAAGCTCCGCCTCAACCTGTCGAAGACCAAGGCGTGGATTCCAGCGGCGGCGCGCGGCGACATTCACCCAGTTCTTCGGCAAGTGGGTCTGCCGCAAATTTTTGACGGCCTGGAGCTCATGGGAGGCGCGCTCGAAGGGAGGCACGCCGCCTCCATAGGCACCCCCGGCGCCCCCCGAGCCTCGGAGAAGCGCCCGGTGCATGCGGTGGAGCTCGCGCGCGCGCTGGCGGCGATGCTTCGCGCGCCCCTCGCCCAGCCCTCGCACCGTGCAGCTTGGGCCTTACTCGACAAGGTCCTCAACATGGCCTTGGACTACGACGCCCGCATTCTTCACCTGGAGTCTTTCTCCAACCTTGCGGAGCGATTGGACGACGCTGTGTTGAGTGTTGCTTGTCGGCTTGTTCGGGTTGACCGGCTTCCGGAAGTGCCGGAGCGGTGCCTACGGCTGTCTGCGCATGATGGTGGGTGTGGCCTCATCAGCGCGAAAAGGAAGGCGTTGTTCTCTCCCATCTTGCGGGGGCGTGCCAGTTTCTGCCAGCGGTGGCGCAGCGGTTGCTCAAGCTTGGTTTCGGCCAGGATGCCATCTCCGCCGCCAGGGGCACAGGTGGCGGGACCCACTGCCTATAGGCGCGCTCGCGGGGCAGGGCGCCCGCGCCAGGCACGACGGGGTTGCGGTTGCCGGGGCGGCGCTTGCTACCCGCATCGCTGCAGAGACACTGTTGTGGGGTCAAGCCCGGAAGGTGCACCGCGTGCTGCTGGATGCCCTGGAATCATCGTCTCACGATGCTTTGCGAGCGCGCGTGGGCGACTCGAAGCGAGATCTCGCGCGATTCTCAAGCTGCGCGGGGCCTGTGTCCAGCAGATGGCTAGCGCAATTCCCAGCGTCGTGGTGGCCGCAGTTTGGCGACGACAGGTTCGTCATGGCTCTCCAATTCCGGCTCGGCTTGCCGCTGCACCCAGCGGGTTGAAACCGCGCTCACAAGCTGTCCAAAGACCAGGCGAAGCTGTGCGGCAAGGACTTGGACATCTACGGCGACCATGCGGCCACGTGCAACATTGGTCCGCACGTGTCCTCCAGGCACATTTCGCTGAAATGATCAGAGCGTCGCTTGTCTGGGGCGTTGCCCCCCGCGTGGGTTCCACGTGTCGACCGCGGAAGTCATCCTGCTGTAGGAGCCGGGGGCGCACGCGAAGGCTCGGCCAGCTTCCGACCGCACTCCGCCTCGTGCCGGCCTTGCTGCGCGTCCAGCTGGTGCTGAGCCCCCGGAGGCGCCCACGCCGGAGGCGTCGTGCGCGAGGTCGCGCGCGGCTGCCGCCTCCCAGTCCCATGGGCCAGGACCCGTGCGGGCCGAGCCCGGCCACGGAATTGCCCGAGAGGGGAGAAGAGAGGGGCCAGGCAGCGAGGGCTGCGCAGGCGAGGAGGCCGTCGCCCCAGGAACTGCTGCTGCTGAGGCGCTGCGCGCGCAGGAGGCCGCGGAGGCATTCTGCGTTGCGCCCCGCTGCGGCATCGGCTTGCGCCGGCCGGGTGCGCGGCCCCCAGTGTGCCGCTGGCGTTGCCGGCCTCTGTGCTGCGACACGGCTGCTCCGCTGCGGCTGCTGAGCGCGCCGAACACCGCGCCGTGCCCAAGGTTAAGCCGGGCCTGTCTGTCTACAGGAGGGACGATGTTTGAATCATGTTTGCACTCTGTTTTGCAGTACTTGCCGATCTTTCCTCCAGATCCGCCTGTAGGATGACGTGCCCGACCTAAGCCTAAGGCAGGGCCGTTGGAAGCGCCCTTGCCCCAGGTTTGGCGGAACCGCGGCCGGCTCCCAGCTGCTGCTGGCGCGCCCGTGCCCGGAGGCCACTGGCCTGCTGCCGTCGCCGCGCCCGGAGGAGGTGTTGCCGCCGCCATGCCTCAAGCAGATAACGTCCGGGTTCCCCGTGCGGTTGAAAGCCTTGAAACCAAATATTCGGGCAAGTTTATTAGCGCGGCGTTCGCCCCCCCCTCCCTCTCGCCCCTCTTCAGACGAATACTGGCGTTCAAGTGCCTTTTGGCTTGCGTGATGTCCGCACGTGCAAGTCGTTTGCGGCGTGCTTCAGGTTCAGCCCCCCCCTCGTCCATGCATGATGGGCCTGTAAGTTGGAGGGTGGCAGGAGGTGGGGGATGGGAGGAGGAGGAAGAAGAAGAGGAGAAGGAGGACCTCCCCCCCCCTGCTTGTGGTCGTGGTGGTGGTGGAAAGCAAGCCCACCAATGCAAGTTAACTCGCCAGGGTCTAGAGGAAACAGGCTCTGATGGGCCCCAGCCCTGAGGCCATCGACCTGCTGCCGTCGCCGCGTCTGGAGGGGATGTTCCGGAGATCAAGCGCGTTTTGGAGGTTAGCCACTCGGTCGCACGCGTCCTTCAGACGGATGCTGACGCCGCGCCCAGGGGCCATCGGCCTGTTGCCACTGCGTGCCTCGACGCGGTGTTGCGAGTGTGCTGCTGCCGGAGGGGTGCAAATAAGCGTGTTCAGGCACTACCCTTGAGCTTTCAGTTGATCGTTTTTTGTCGGATCACGTGGACCGGCTTGTAAATGATGCCATAGGTATTACGCATGCACGCGAGCAGGTGGGCGCAGCCAGGACCTTTGTTCGAGCCGCACCTTGCGATCCAGACGTCGCAAGTTGATAAATTGAGGAGGTTCCTGCCGGACGGATCGTTGCGGAACCCTTCCCTCGGAGGCAACGTTGTCTTGACTAGGGTGCCGAAATATTGTGATGATGTTGGACAGGATCCTCGTACTCTGTGCGCCCCCCCCCTCCCCGGCGCGGTGGGGCGCCCCTGTTTCGCCCCCCTCCCCCTCCCTCCTTCTCTCCCTCCGTGCCCCTCGCGAGATGCCGCGGGCCCAAGCCACGGCGGTCGTTAGTGTTAAGTCGGGCGCGTCCCCTTACAGGAGGAATATTCAGGAAAAGTCAAAAAATAGACTTGGGACGAGTTGTTGATCATTTTTAATTCGTCGTTTAAACTGCATTTTTATTCTTCGCC
The DNA here is from genome assembly GCA_963575745.1 of Prorocentrum cordatum. Lineage (NCBI taxonomy): Eukaryota > Dinophyceae > Prorocentrales > Prorocentraceae > Prorocentrum > Prorocentrum cordatum. The sequence continues at coordinate 371,999 of CAUYUJ010008458.1, forward strand.
CAAAATCGGCCCGTAGGGGGACATGCACGACCGAACGTTAGTGTGTGAGCTCGCCTGCCAGTTCCGATGCCTGGAGCCATTTGTCGACACCTTGAGCTGTTAAGGCCCAGTGAAGCGACCACCCCCCCCCTTCAAGTTTTCGTTCAGTGCGTCGCCCGAGCGTCGCCCGTGCGCCGGCCCTGGTTTGCGTCTCTGTCCCGAATCCCGGCCTCCCAGAGCGCGTGGGCGACATATGGCGCGACTTCGGAATTGCTCTGGCGATATATAGGTTTCCGACGCCCGTGCACCAGCAGCCATTTTGGCGGTCGCGGCGCACTCCTAGTTCGACGGTCCACCAACGCGTTCTGTTCCCAATTCGGCGCAAGAGGATTTGCTGGTGCTCATTGTCGGGGGCGCCAACCGTTGCTGAGGACGAATACGCCTCGCGTTGATTGGGGGCTGCGCGTGTCGCGCCCCGGTGGGGGTGACGTCACGTCGCGCGACGCGGCGCCACTTCGCCCCGTCGCATCGCGCCCCGCACCCCCATGTCGTTTCGCTCCAATCCTCCTGCCCCCCCCTCTTCCTTCCTCTTCCCCTCGTCCAACGCGCTGCGCGTTTTGTCCCGTTTACGAAATTTGTATTCAGTTCTTTTATGTCAGGCTGCCGTCCTGTCCGCCTCCCTACTCGCCCCCCGTTGTCCTTCCACCCTCCTGGAACTTCTTCTCGCCCTCCTCGCTCCCGCCGCCCCCATTTCGATCGCCTTCCATCGCTCCCGCCGCCGCTGCGCCGCCCCCGCGCGCCCCCTCCTCGCCCGTCCGTTCCCATTTCCGCCCGCCCTTCCCTCGCCTCACTTCCATCTTCTTTTCCCCCCAAATGCATCGGCGGGCGAGACGTCGCCAAATTGCTGCAGCGACGGACCGATGTTCAACATCTGACGGGGCGTGCGCTTGAAATGGATTGGTCCGTGCGCGCTGCATCTCCATGTCGTCTCTTGGTCTCCTCGCGTTCGTAGTTCTCACGTGCGTGTCTCGCTATTTCTACGATTGCCGCGCGCATCCCTTGATTGTTTCGCCAGCGGGCCGTGCAGTTCACATGCCGTCAGGAGTCCACGGCGCCCTTCGAGCGATTCGCGCGCGACCTGCGCGCGACGCGTGAACGACCCGCGCGACGCCCGCGCGACGCACGCGCGACGCGCGCGCGACGCGCGCGCGACGCACCCCGACCCGCGCGCGACGCACCCCTGCCGGCGCGCGACGCACGATCGACCCGCGCGACGCACGCGCCACGCGCGCGACGCACGCGCGACGCACGCGCGACGCACGCGCGACGCACGCGCGACGCACGGGCGACGCGCGCGCGACGCATGCGCGACGCAGTCGCGACTTTGCCCGCCCCTGACATTTCTCCGAGCAGCGATGCGCAACGGCCGTCGGCCCGCCGTGCTTGCGCTGTTCACAAGTGGCGGCGGCTGCGCCATCCATTGCGCCAGGAAGGGCGGTGCTTGCCCCTGTGATTTCCCTTTTCCTTCCTCGTCGTCCCTCCTCTTTTGTCATTCCTCCTCCTCCTTCGTCCTCTCTCCTGCCTCGCCCCCCTCTCTCCTCCCCTTCTTTTCCTCCTTTCTACCAGCCTCCCTCTGTCAGTGCCTCCCCCCTCCTCTCTCGTCTTTGTTTTTTTTTCCCTTGCCACCCCGTGCCCCTCTTCATTCTCTTTTCTCCTTCGGCCCCCCTTCCACGGCCGCGGCGCGTCACCGCGAGCGGCGCCCCCGCCTTCCGCGAACGGCCCCGCCGCTGGCGGTGGAGGAGGAAGATCACGAGGAGAAAAGGAGGGGGGAGGGGCAGGGGCGCGAGGCGGGCGCGGCGGCAAGGGCGGCCCGGCAGGTGTAGGGGGCGGGGGGAGGGACGGAGTGGGCGGGTGCTTCTGTAATGGTCATGTTGTGATCATGGTCGTGGTCGCGTTCGTCGCCTTGGTCGCGTTGGCGGCGGTCGTGCCGCTGGTGGTGGGCGGGCTGGTGGTGGTCACGTCGGTGATCGTGCTGGTGTCGGTCGTTGTGGTGGTCGCGAGAAGCGTGGTGGTCGTGGTGGTGATGATGGCGGTAAATGGTGTTGGTCGTAATCGTCGCGGTGGATGTGGTTGCGGTCGCATCCGTTTGTGGTGATCGTGGCGGCGGTAGTTTTGGCGCTGGCGGCGGTTGCGGCGGCTGTGGCGGCGGCTGGGGGGACCTGTTGGCCTATCGCCGGGCTGCGTTCAGCAGCATCGCTGAATTTGTAATGTTAGTGGGATTTGCAGATCTGCCGAGGTAGCCCAGCGGCCGCCTTCTTCTCGCCAAGAGGGCCGCAGCGTGGGCGACTTTCTTTTTCCCGAAGGCGATCCGCCTTTTTAAGCGGCCGTGGAGAGGGCGACGCGCGTGCGATCCGCCCCGTGGGCGTCCGCCGCGCTGGCGACGCACTCACCGTAGTGCCGCCTTGCGAGGGCGACGTGCGCGTTCGAGAGGGCGGCTGGCCTTTTCGGCGGCCGACGCACGGGCGACGAATGCGCGACGCACCTCCTGTCGCGAAGGGGGGGGGGGTCAGCACGCCGGTCGCTTTACTGGGCCTTAACACCTTGAGCCGATGCCAGCCAGGATCCTTGATGCGGAGTTGGGAATGCTTGGAGTTCAGGAGTGTGGGGAGTGGACGGTATGGGGTTGGAATTGTTCCCTGTCGGGCCTTCGGGTTTCGGGACGACGTGTCCCGTCGGCCTCGTCGCTGAGGCTGTCTGTAATGCTATTTGAACTATTCTTGGCGCCCGTGCCGAATGTTCACGCCACTGTTGTTTTCCTCAGTCAGCGCCTACTGTGCACTGTTTGGGGTCCAGCTCCAGTTTCATTCGGCGAGGTGAGTGCCGCTTCCTCCCGAGGCTGGGGTAATTAGTATATATGCGTCCCAGTCTCACGCCCTCCTTCTCGGTCTCATGCTTCTTCCCTCACTCCCTCCCCCTCCCGACTGGCCGAGTGCCTACGATACGGTAGTCGATCCCGTGTACGACCCGATGCCTGCCGCGCTGCTTGACTTAGGGAGATGGGTCTTTTGGAGGGATAGTGACACAGGGGTGGGAAGGACAGAAAGGCACTGCGCTCAGAGCACCGTAGGGCCCGTGCAGCGTTTTTCGCCTGACTACTGTTCTGCGAGTGGCGTGCCGGCCGCCTGTGACAGGCTTACAGCTTACAGTGGGGGCCCATTCCAAAAATCACCCTGCTTGCCTCCAGGGTGCCATTGGTTTCTTGGATTTCGATAGTTTTACGATGGAGAGCGTGACGCTCCCACACCAGAAGTCAATGTCAATGGACGTCCTGGGGTCTCAGGCTTGGGTTTCTTGTGGAAGGTATCTTGTGGTCGAGCCCCTACTGTAATCAGTATCGAAATCTAAACAAACATCTACTGCCCCATCTCCCCGCCAGCGGCCCCAGGCCCGCACGGAGGACCTCCGGCGCGAGCGCCGCCTGAACGAGCGCTTCGCCTCGGGCGCCGCGTTCCCGCTCGACGACGGCGGGCCGGGCAGTCCAAGTGGGGCAAGGGAGCACTCAAGCAGTGGCGAATCGTTCCGACCTGCCTACAGGCCGACCGAAGGATGTTCAGAGAGCTTGTTGTGGTTCGCACGAGCTGCTCTCAAGGATTGTTTGGCCGCGACACTCTTGTTCTGTTACACATCGGCGTGGCGTCCTGAGAGTAGGAGTCCTGTTGTTCGACCGCTGTTTTTCGTTATGGGAGCATGCCGTGGTACTTGGGCCCATCGTAGAGTGCCGGGACGGTCGCGCCCTGCTCAGAATGCACGCGCGGAGGATCTTTCTGGCCCCTTCTCGGCGGCGGCTCACGGGTGAGGCCCTCCGAGACGGGGCCCTTCGGGACGAGGGCCTCCAGCGCTGAAGGTTCCATGTGCGGTCCACTTCCTAGCAGTGCGGCCCCGCACCTCGGGGCCCCATCTTTAGACCGTCGACATTCTCTGTCTCCAGACAGAAGATGCGGCTCGATGTGGAGCCCATCTTCTCCACGCCGACGTCGGCGTTGCACTGCCGACGGTCGCGGATGCGTCGCCGATGCATCGCGGATGCATTGCACGGAGGGCCAGGCATCGCACAGAAGTCCAGGTCCTTTTCGTTGATTAATGTCTCGGGGCGGACAATTGGGGGGTGGTGGGAGTGTGTGTGTGTGTGTGTGTGCGTGCGTGTGCGTGTGCATGTTATTGTTCTTGACGCTTCACTGTCTAACACCGCTCTGGTTCAGTGGCCGCAGTTAGCCTCGGGCTGTCGCGCTTCAGCTAACTTTGAGATGAATATGTTCCTCGTCTTCTGGTCGCTGCTTGTTTCGTTTGGACTTACGGCTCCGGCGTCGCTTGTACGCTGCGCTATCGACAAGCTTCGGTTGTAATTCGTGCTTCCATGTGCTGTTCGCGCTTGAGAACCCTATGCGCCGCTGCAGCTGGTTTCGGCCCCGCCGCTTCGCGCATCCCTCGATACATGGTCGATCCCGGCGGTGGGATGCGCTGGGAGCGACTATGCGTCCCTCGTGCGAAGACTGCACTTATCTCTGGGGCTGATTTGGAACCCCCCTGGGGGAGCCTTGGGTAGTCGTGAGGCCCTCTTGGCATGTCTTGGGGCCCTCTCGGGAGCTTTGGGGCAATATTGGGGCTATTGTGGAGGCTTCCCGGGCAGTCTTCGGCTGTCGGAAGCCCGAAATGACGAGAACAACACAACCATTGACAACCGCACTGGGAATCAGAGGTGTTGCCTCCTGAGGGTATCCTGGAGTTCCTCTTGGAGCCGTCCTGAGGCCATCTTAGGCACTCTTGGGTCCATCTTCTCCGTCTCGGAGGCATCTTAGGGCCATGTTGGGCTCGTTCGGGCCCATCATGGCCGTCTTGGAGGCGTCTGGGGCCACATAGAATGCCAGACTGGGCCATCTTAGCCGTCTTGAGGCCATCCTGGACGGAAACACTCAACGGAAATGCAGCTGCAGGAACGCGCTGAGACCTGTGATCGGGAGCTTTTTTGAAAGGGGTCCAGCGGTTAAACCTTGGCAAGCTGGGGGGCGGCGGATTTTCGGTCGTGGACAAAAAGGCGTATGATAGGCGTCTTGGGGTCTATTGGGAAGCCTCTCGGGGGCATTTGTGAGCCACTTGGGGCCTCTTGGGGACGCTTGGGGGGCGTATGAGGTTTCGGGGACACATTTTAGGACATGCTCGAAATGTCGCTTCGGGTTCCCCCTCTGGGGCCTCTCTCTCTTGGGCGCCGCCTGGGCCGTAGTGGGGCCCTATGGGGCCATCGTGTGACCCTCTTGGCTCGTTTTTGCGTTGTGGCCTCTGGGAATGTCACGCGACGACTCGCGAGAAGCCCCAAAGAGGCGAGCATTAGAGACGTATGAACAACTGTCGTGGCCTGAAGAAGGTTCAGAACCCAGTAGATGGACGACATGAGGGCACTCATTTAAATCTGGCGTTATGGTGAGAAGGCATATGATGTTTGTTGAAACCTTGGGGCCTCCTGGAATAACCTCTCATACATGCTGAGGGTCGTGATGGATCTGGCCCATGGGGAGGACACGCACCGAGGGTCGCCATTGTTAGGTTTCGGCCATACCTCGAGATGAGACGTTTCTCGTGGACGTGGAATCACCTCCCCAAATTTCGCGCGATCTCGTGTGAAAGGGTGTGCTAGCTGGCTGACACGGCGGCAGCGTGGAGAGGAGTAGCAAGGATGTGGGAGAGGCGAGGAGGAAGGAAGGCGGCCGAGTGGGAATTGTTTGGAGCGCAGGCGTTCTCTGGCCAGTCTGGGCCGGTTGGCTGACACCGCGATACAACGGAAGAGAAGCAGGGGGATGGGAGGACGGAAGATTGCAGTCAATCCGCATGGTAAGGATGGGCAACCTTCCCAAGGGTACCCTTGCGTCCTTGTCTCCTCGGTCCATCCTTGACCACTTTCGTCGGCCGCGCCCCGATCGAAAAGCTTCGAGATGGGCGTCCAATGCCCTTGCATCCTTATCATGCGTCCTACTATGCGGGTTCGCTGTGGGGCAAGGAACAGCAGGGCGGGAGGGGGCCTGGCAGCGATGCCCCAGAGCACCCGCCGGGGGGGGGGGCCGAAGAGGATCGCGCTTCGCGCGCCGCGGCCTGGGCCGAGGCAGCTGCCCTTCTCCAGCGTGGCCGCGCAGGGGGCGGGGGGGCGCGAAGAGCACTGCGCAGGGCGGGGCGCGGGGCGCGACGCCGGGTGGCCTGAATGCAGTCGGCCCGCACGGTAAGGACGGGCAACCTTCCCCAAGGGTTAGGATGTTCCAGCCTATTGTAGCCTTGATCACCAGACAGAATTTCGAGCACCCAGAAAATACCGAAACTCGAAGGTTTTCACGTGTCGGGCCCTGGGAGGCACTCTTCAGACACTCTTTCGACACTTTTCAGGGTGCTCGAAATTATTTCTGGGATGTGGTCTTCAAGTACGATGGGAGCAATATAACCCAAGGGTACCCTTCGCGTCCTTGCCTCCTCGGCCCATCCTCGGCCGCTCTCGTTGGCCGCGCCCCGTTCGGGCGCCTTCAGCATGGGCGCCCAAGGCCCTTGCATCCTTGGCGCGCATCCTTGCGACTCGGGCCGACTGCTCCAGCGGCCAGGAGAGCGAGGGCCTCGTGGAAGTCCAGAGGAAGGGGGGGGGACGGTCTGTGGGGGTTGAGCGCAGGGGGCGAGGCGCGGCGACGAGGAACGAGGCAGGGAGCCAGATCGGGATGGCTGCCTTCGCGGGCAGACCTGGCATGCATGGGATATTTCGTTTGGCGCTCCGATTTGGTAAACGGGTCCTTTCGAGGGGGCAGGGGGGGCGCTTCAGCTTCTAGCCTCCGATCGCGTTCGTCCTTGCCCATTCCGCTCTTGTCAGCAGGTCGCTGCGGGAGGGGAAGGACAGTGATGGCGAGCGGTATTTGCTTGCCTTGGTCTCTCAAGTTGCCATACCAGCGATGGCTGGGCGCTGCACCCCAGGAGGAGGATCACCGAGCGCGCTCCACTACTCGCACTCGCAAACGACATGCAAACATATTTTTCTTCGAGCGATCCCCACCGAAACCTTCGGCGTTTGATCCGGAAGGTGCGTGCGCGCTCTCATTGGAACGATGTGTGCGGGGCTCGGCGGGCAGAGTGGGCGAGTCGGCGCGGGGTGTGGTGCTAGTGGTAGCTTGTGTTGGTTGTGCAGAGAGGGCGTTGAGTCCGCACGGGCGCGCTTATATTATGTTGTGAGGTTTGGTGTTATGCTATGGTCTGTGTGACCAATTCTGGCATCGCTTACAGTGCTATGCTGTGCTACGTGTTGCTATGACATATCATGTGATGTCGCGCTTTGGCATGGTAATCTCTGTCACGGTATGTAATGGTAGGTGTTGTGATGTTGTGTGATGGTGTGGTTTGTTTGGCCATGATAAATTATGTGATGCTATGTGATGCAATGTCAGGTTATTACGTTACGGTCGTTTATGTTGTGTATGTTCCAATACGTCATACCATGCGTTGGTATGGTGTGAAGCAACATGATATCTTATGCCATGGTATGTGGTGGTGCGGCATGTTCTGTTATGGTATGGCAAGTTATGCGTTGGGGAGTGTGCCGGTATGCTTGATTTGTCATGGTGTGGAATGGTATTTGCAATGATGCTTTGTTATGGTATGCATCGCTCTGTCATGGTGCGTTATGTTACGATGTGGTATGTCATGATCTGGTATGTTATGCTCGGATATGTTCTGTTCGATGGTGTGGTGGTATGCTCTGTTCTGTGGGGGACCTGCGGATCTGGCGGCCGCGGTATGCAGAGTGTGCGAGTCGGCGCGGGGGAAGAGACCCTCAAGGATTTTCCAGGGACCTGGGGATCTGGCGGCCGCAGTATGCAGAGTGGACGAGTCGGCGCAGGGGGCGGGACCATCAGAGATTATCGGGAGCCTGGGGATCTGGTGGCCGCGGTATGCAGGGTGGGGGGGGGCTGCGGATCTGGCGGCCGCGGTATGCAGGGCGGGGGGGGGCGGGACCACCAGGGATTATTGGGAGCCTGGAGATTTGGCGGCCGCGGTATGCAGGGCGGGCGGGCCGGGAGGCTTGCTCTTTAAATCTAACGACCCCAACTTGTCGGGAGGCGAACACATGTTTTCTTTAGATCCAGGCCATTTGCGAGTAGTGGAAAGCGCTTGTCGAGAGGAGGAGGAGGAGGAGGAACAGGAGGAAGAAGGGAGGGGATGGGCATGACGAGTTGAAGGAAAGAATGGAGATGGAAGATAGGGAGGACTTCGAGCTAGGTGCGGTCGCGCCATTCCTGATATCGTAATCCTCCCACGCGTACTTGCCCATTAAGCTTGTTTGTCTCTATCCTTCGACGGGTGCCAGGTCCAACCTGAAACCCCAAATGAATACCATCGTGTTATGCGCAACAACAGAAGGAGAGTTGTGTACGTTGGAGGAGGTGGCGCATGAGCGAAAGGATGAGCAGGAGGACGGGGATGAGGATGAGGAAGGAGGAGGAGCAGGAGGAACAGAAGCAGCAGGAGCAAGAGAGGGAGGAACGTGAGGACCAGGAGGACCTGGGAAGGCGGAGGAGGGAAAGGAGCGGGGCCACAACGACGAGGAAGGACTCGGATCCCGAATTGTGGCCCGCGTTGCTAGGGCGAGAGAGCCATTCTGAACGACGGGAACAACACGTCTGTCCCAAAGTGAGGCCAGCACTGCACCGTGAGCACCTGTTTGAAACGCCGAATGCGTTCCGATGGCAGCATATCATTGTAATCGTATGCGCTAGAACACAAATATGCGAGAGAACGCGAGCCACACTCGGAAAAGATCCGGGAGAGAGGATAATTGTATTTATGTGCATTTTTTGGTTACGCCGAGTGACGATTTTCTGGAGCTCGGGCGTATGACACCGCAGCGCCACGGAGGTGACGGAGGAGGAGGAAGATGATGAAGAGGAGGAGGAAGAGGAGGAGGAGGAGGACGGGGCGTGAGCGGGACTGTGCGTGGACGCTGAGCATGGCTGCGATGATGGTGATGGTAGTTGTGATGATGGTGGCGATGGTGATAAATGATGAAGGTGGCGGTAATGATAGGAGGAGGAGGAGTGCTAGCAGGGGGACGAGCGAGCGCGGAGTGAGGAGAGGGATGCTGATGATGATGATGATGATGATGATGATGATGATGATGATGCTGATGATGATGCTGATGCTGATGCTGATGCTGATGCTGATGCTGCTGATGCTGATGCTGATGCTGATGCTGATGCTGATGCTGATGCTGATGATGCTGATGATGAGGAGGAGCAGGAGGAGGAGGAGGAGGAGGAGGAAGAGGAGGAAAGGGAGGAGGAGGAGGAGGAGGAGGAGGAGGAAAGGGAGGAAAGGGAGGAAAGGGAGGAGGAGGAGGAGGAGGAGGAGGGAGACAAGACGCGGGAGGATGATGAGGAGGAGGAGGAAAAAGACAGGGCCTATTCCTGGGCAGGGGCAGGTGCCCCGAGGGTTGGGGGAAAAACTCACCAGCAGACAGAAGGGCGGAAAGTGAGGAGGAGGAAAATGATGAGGAGGAGGAGGAGGAAGAGGAGGAGGCGGAGAATGAGAAGGAGAAAGCCGAGGAAGGGGAGGAGGAGGCAGGAAAACCCAAAACCCGCTCCCACCCCCCTTCCTGCACCCCCCCCCCCAGGCGAGGGCCTGCCCAAGGTCGCCGCCAGGCCGCTCGGGCAGCAGAGGCGCCGCCGGCCTCGGCGCGAGGTCGCGGGGCCTGCCGGCAAGGCGCCGGCCCGCCGCCCGCGTTGCCGCTTTCTTTGCAGATTCTTGCGGGCTGACTTGCATGCTGCTCCTCTTCTAATCTTCCTCCTCCTCTTCCTTCTCCTCCTCCCTTCTTCGCTCCTCCTCGCATTCCGGCGAGTTGGCTTGCATGGTGGGGGCAGGAGGGCGCTTTTTAGATTTTGGCAGTATTTGGGTGTTCCGCTGTGTCGGATCTTTCTGTCTTCGGAGGTATTCGTCGGCGGTTTTGGGGTCTCGGGATGCTCTTCAGACGCTGCGCCTCGCCATGGGCGCTCCTGCGGTGCCCAGATCGTTCCGAACGGCCGCCTGAGAGTCGAGTTATGACCCGAACTCCAGGCAGCAGTGTTTCTGTGCAGATTCCTGCAAGTTTGCTTGCATGGGGCGGCCACGCTTCTGCACGCCTTTTCAGACCAGCTCTGTCTGAAAGCGGCGGAGGGGGGGGGAATGCCGTTTAAGTAACCTTGCCATAATCCGAGTAAAAAGATGTTCTGTCGCGCGCGCGGGGCCGCGCACATCAAGGGTAAGGAGATCCTGGGGAGATCGGGCAGGATCAAGAGGAGGAGGAGGAGGAGGAGGAAGAGGAGGAGGAGGAGGAGGAGGAAGGAGGGCGGAGGAGGAGGAATATTAATAATCATAATAAGAATAATACTAATAATAATAATACTAGTATTAATACGAACAACAAATAAGAAGACGAATACTACTATGAGTACTAACAATAATAATACTAATAAGACGAAAAATACCATGCATAAGCATAATAAGAGTACTAAACACAATAAGTAGACGAATGATACACATAAGCACAATCACAATACTAATGATAACACTGATACGAATCATAATCAGGATACCACGAACAATAGTAGTATCAATAATACTACAAACACGAATAATACTTCGACGATTAAGAATACTATTTAATACTAAGAAGAAGCATAAGCATAATCATCAGCATACTAATAAACATACTAAGCGTACTAATAGGAATACGTAGACGCATAATCATAATCTTACCGGAGGCGCGAATCATAATTCGAATGATGGCAAGACTAATACTGATACTGATAAGAAGAATGATACTCATAGATGAATAGGAAAATCATCTGAAGAAGACGAGGAGGAGGTGGAGAAGGACGAGGAGGAGGAGGAGGACCAGTGCAACCCCAAGAGTCATCAGCGATGTTGGAATTCACCCTCCCTCCAAGCTCCCTCTTCATTGGCTCCTACAACGGTTCATTTCATTTAGGGAACTGCTTCGTTGGAAGACAACCGTTTGAAGAGCCTGAAGCATGTCAAAACATTGTTCTCGGGATTTCAACACCAAGGATCAATTTGATTGTTGCGCCTTGACGATCTGGAATCGTGCCAGAACGGCATTTTTGGTACTTCAACACCGCGAACCAACATAATTGTTGCACACGCATAATTCTGAATCCTTCCAAAACACAATTTCTGGTACTCTGATCATGGGAATCCGTGAAACTCTTGCAAATGATTAAAACGAGTGTGCGCGGCGCTAAGGCGAGAGCCACATTTTGAGAACCGGCCGCCATCAATCTGTGAAGTTCTTGCAAATGTTTGAACCGAATGCGCGCGGCGCTAAGGCGGGATACATTTTGAAAACCACCCGGCATCCATCTGTGAAACTGTTGCCATGTTTGTAAGCGTCCGAGTCATACATGGTGAGGAAGTCTTAAGCAAAACGCCCTGCCCGCCCTCAAAACTTGCCTCGGGGTGCGACAGGGAGAAGTTGTTGTAGGAGGAAGTTTTTTTTATCATGACAAGGAATGGAGGAGGAGGAAGAGGAGGAGGAGGAGGAGGAGGAGGAGGAGGAGGGAAGAGTTCCGAGGAAGAACAAGAGGAGGAGGAGCAGGTGGAGGAGGAGGACGAGGAGCAGGAGGAGCAGGAGTAGAAGGAGCAGCAGGAGGAGGAAAAGGGGGGAAGAGATTCGAGGAGGATCGGGGAGGATCCTGGAGCGTCCAGGCGGAGCAGACGGGTGGAAGCGTTTCGAGGAGGATCCAGAAGGAGAGAGAGGAGGAGGAGGACCCACTACCCAGGAGGATGCAGGAGGGGGATGGTGCAGAAGGAGGATCCAGGAGGAGGACGACCCATGAGGAGGAGGAGGAGGAGGAGGAGCAGCAGCCTGTGGAGCTGCAGCGTCCTCCTGCGGGGGACCTCCGGAGACCCCGGCGGACCCAGGGCGCCCGTCTCGCGGGCCGCTGGTGATCGCTGCAGACAAGTCGATCACCCGCACACCCTGGCCCGGCCTCCGGACAGTCAGGCAGAACGAGAAGTATTGCCTTGTCTCATTCTTCACAGCACCAGCCCAGGCCACGGGCGCCGAGGATTCCAAGGGCGGGGGAGGAGTGGGATCCTCGAGGAGTTCGACAAGGGGAGCTGGAGGAGGAGGAGGAGGAAGAGGAGGAGGAGTTTCGATATCTGTTGTCGCTCAAGCTATGTATGTCCTACAGTACGACTGCGCCCGTAAGTCGTCCAGCTGGAGACGTTCAGATGATTGCTTTCTATGTCAGATCGGTGGCGGCCCTGTCTGTGAAGCGCGCGGAGTCTGCTGGGGTTATCGCTGCTGGCCAGTGTTCGCGCGCCTCCGCTCTGGCTCCACCAGAAATTTCGATTGAAAAAGGATGGATTGGGGGAGCTGGGGAGGAAGTGGCAGAGAGTGGGGAGGCAGGGAGAGTGGAAGCGCAGGAGAATGGAAGAGGTGGGTGGGAGGGTGAGAGGGAGGGGGGTCGATGGTGGGCTGGAGGGGGGGACGATGGGGAGGAGGTGGAGGAGCGGAGGAGAAGGTGAGGGGAGGAAGAATGGGGGAGAGGCAGGAAAAGGGAAGAGGATACAGAAGAACAATCAGGAAGCATGGCCAGCAGAGCACCCTGCTAGCGAAAATCAGGATGAGTGGCGAGCCATCCCCTGGGCGCGTCCCTTCACAGTCCCCCTGGCACATCCCCTGCCACGACACCTTTCCTTTCTCATCCTCTCCCCTCCTCTCTCCTCCTTCCTCCTCTTCCTCCTATAGGTCCTCCTCTCTCTCTCTCTCTCTCCATCCCTCATCGTTGCTCAGATCAGAGCTCCTCACTACTGGCATATGAGCTGCGATAAGCCCCTTCGTCCCTCTGCCCCCGTAATTTCCCAATCCTGTATTGCTCGGCGCAGGCTGCACCGGACCCTGAGCCCAAAGGAGGCGCCCTGCTGGGCGGAACGCCGCCGCTCGTTCGTTCGCTCGCCCTCCTCGATCGGCACAGAGACTGCTGCAGTACAGCTGGCATGCGTGTGAAGAACAACCCTATAGCTTAGGAGGGGTACCCTGCCGTTTTTCGTGTCTGTAGGAGGAGGAGGAGGAGGAGGAGGAGGAGGAGGAGGAGGAGGAGGAGGGGGGAGGAGGAGGAGGAGGAGGAGGAGGAGGAGGGGGAGGAGGAGGAGGAGGAGGAGGAGGAGGAATAGGAGGAGGAGGAGGAGGAAGATAAGATAAGATAAGATAAGAGACGTTTGCGACCCCTGTCTCTCTGCCCTTGCACTACCTGCACAATAGTGAAGCGCACCTGACAAGACTGCTCGGATCTGCGTGAGGCCGGCATGTGAGGTCTCCTGTCGACCGCCCTGCCGAGCGGATTGCCTCTGGCCCAATCTTCGGACCTCATGTGGGATCGCCTGGAGGCCGAGGCTGGGCACCATCACACTGCACACAGAGGCATCACACGAGAGACGAGTGATCTCGCATAAAAGGTGCATCACATCAAGCTTACAATCTGGTTCAATACCTGGGTTCAGAGACATCTTCTGGTGGCTGAGTGAGAGGCCCAACTCTGATATCCTCATCCTTACTCCCTCTATGCACGACAGGAAAACATTCGGCGCGAGTAAACAATGCGCGCGATTAGAGACAGCAACAACTGAGGTATGCACATCATGCAAAGATAGACTGCGCACGTGTGTAGAGCGAGAGGCCAAGTCGAGGAGGGAGAGCTCAAGCCTCAAGGGGGGAGAGTAGAAAACATTGAATATCTGCCCTGTGGCAGTGACATAACACAAGATGGGCTGTTCTGGTCTCTGCTACAGCGACTGAAGACCCTCATGCCTCAAAAGGTGATCACTGGCCATTTGTCGCATGCGTTCGGATCCTGCTATAGAAACCAACGTAGCTACTTGTCCTCCTCCTCTTCGTCGGATTCCCCCATTACTTCGTCGTCGTTCTTCATCATGCCGATTTTGCTGAGAAGCCGCTCTGCCTCCCTCTCGAGGCCTCCCTTGGGTGGTCCCCCTGCTCGAAACTTGCCTCTCGTGGCCTGGAGACTGTCGCACACTGCCTGATGCACCGTGCCCACTGGCTGGCCATCCCATGTGATCAATGCCGTCTGCAGCTGCGCGGACAGCATGATCTGAACCTTGAGGGCCGTGAGGCGAGCCAGCTACATGTGCGTCCACGGTGGGCCCAGGTCGTGGTCCTTGTCAATCTCCTTGCACTTCGTCGCATACTGCTGGCCCGCGGCTTGCATCTCGGTGACCACTGTGGAGTCTGCGGGGATGAGAAAACAGCTGAAGCAGGCGCCAATGAGGTCTGCAACGTCGCGGCTGTTGGAGATGGCCAAGCGCGTCAGCACCACCACCAGTGCCTTGAGCGGTCCGAGGTTCTTCGTGTTCATGTCCTGCTAGGTCTGCTGCTTGAGGCCGGCCGTCTTGAGCTTCTTGTCTCCTCCCATGTCCGTTGTGATCGATCCTCGAGCGGCCGCTGTACGCTTGATACCCCATGATGGCATCTGCGCCTGCCAGTGCGGTGCTGCTGCTGCTGCTGCACTGGCTGCTGCGCCTGCGGGTGCTGTGGGTGCTGGCGCCTGCGAGTCGGCTGCCGTGGCTGCAGCCGTCGTCATTCTGGTCGTGAAAATGTCGATGGAGTTCGGCTCGTTCGAGCCCAGATTGGCTACACAGTCGACAGACATGACTCTGTGAATTATCACTGTCGGCCTTGCGGAATGTATATATATATATACATATATATGTATTTATCTATATATACATATGTCTTCCCCCGTACACGCACACACACCAGTTCTGAACGAATCCACCACATGCGTGTAAGCCGAAATCTTGGATTCAAATACTTGTTCACATACGAAGCATTGGTTTGAAATAGTACACATGACCAGTGTGCTGATGAGGCCATGATGCTGATCTAGATGACTGATAAGTTGCCGTTGCGTTGCAAATATTTTGCCACATTCACGAGTCCAGCAATGAACTTCATCATCATCATCATCATCATCATCATCATCATCATCGTCATCATCATCATCATCATCAGGTTGCTCTGGTTCATGCCTGTAATGCTGTTCATGCTGGGATGAAGCCTGGTATCCAGGGGGGGGAACAGTCACTGTCCAGGAAACAACTCGAAGGTGCGCTAGATCAAGTCTGCCGAACCAGTCAGACAAGTCCGAGTCATCGAACAGTTGGAGCGGTCGACGTCCCATTTCTCGATCATTTCAGAGTGTTCCCCCCCAACTGACTAAGGCTGGCCACGTCGTCAACAAACCGATGGGCCCACGGGGACGCCTGAGGAGTAAGATGCCCATGTTCATCTATATCACGCACTCCGTTTTCCCTCTCAATACGAACAGCAAAGAAGAGAGCACCCCTGTCTGCAGCGTGAAAGTGGGGTTCCTTGGTCCACTGCTGGTACCACTTCAGTCTACGCACTCAAAGTTCCGTCTCCAACGGGGCCACTCATCAATTGCAGAATTCGGTTGGCTGGAATAGAGCGTGGGTGGCCGTGGTGCAATTCTGTAGCAGCGCCTCGGGGAGCTCGACGGTCAAACGAGACTACAGCATTCTGCAGCCTGAAAATTTGTACTGGGGTGGCAAGAAACGCCTCCAATGCTGATACTGCAGGGCCAATCACTTTGCTCAAAAGCATTGCTCGCTTTTCCACGAATGAGATTCGGGCTTGATACCAGTATCGTCTCATGAACCAGTCTCCCGATGATATAGCTGAAAGTCGTGCGTCGATTTTGCTCTTTGCCTTGTTATCAGATCGGACCAACGACCCAAGGTACTTAGCTACATCATTGGGGGAGCTCCATCAAGAGGGATAAGACGTTGTTGGATGGTCTGTTTGCGAGCCTGCTTGCCTACTCCTTGAAACGGCACAATACTTTCGTTCTTGGCGGGGTTGAGGCGGTATGTGCGCTTGGCGAGACAGTTGTAGAGGATCTGATCGTAGAGTAGAGACTGTCGGCTTAAAGGCGAAGCTGCGTTCTCGCCTGGCACAGCAACAAGCTCACGTAGAGCATCATCCACGTAGCTGTGAAACGCGAGATCGATTTCAATGGGATCATGTCAGTCCGGTTGGAGGTCTATTACACACCAGTCTGCTGTCGGCTCCCCTGTGGCCGAGAACTCTGCTTACGCTTCCTCGGAACAACCCCCGACGTCCCTGATGAAAATCTTGACGGCCCAGGGATCACCTTGCAGAGCTCCAACCCATGGTTTCGCAAATCGGCATCCGTCCACACCTCGGAAGCACACAGCGGAAAACTTGAACCTCTGTTCTCAAAACCATGCTCCCCCGCCCTCATGATCTCCTGGTTGGCTCGCTGCAGTGCTTCCCAGTTTGACGACCAAAAGGCATTTGTGATACTCTTGTGGTCATTCACAAACTCCAATTCAAGCTGGCGTAGCCGCCAGCCGAGCGACTGCTGAGCGAGCAACGGGGTTTCCCGCCTTCGGCGGGCCACGCACCCGTGGGATGAGAGTGGTTCTTCATCCTTCTGCATTGGGCCGATACATGTCGCAACAAAAGCCATGCCAAAAGGACAGAGTACGTGTACCACGCGTGTCCAAGTCAAAGTTGCAGCGTGCAAAAGATGCCATACTAGTGGGGTCTGCCTGACCCTGCGGACCGTGTGCATGAGGGAAACCAAAAAACCTCGTGCCTGCTGGAGGTCTATGTCGGGGGCTTGATATCCTACTCCTCGAAATCGTTCGGAGGGTCGCTGGTATGGAAAAACACGTCCAGAATAACTCCATGGGCACAGACCACTCAGGAACAGCTTTCATCCTTTCTGCCTTACGTCGATATTGCCGAATCTGGTTCAGTTTAGCTCGCGCCCAAGACGCACCCTCCTCCGTGTATTCGCCTAATACGTAGTGTGCTTCTACGCCGTGTTCTGGATGATATATTTTGTCATTTGCATGCTAGGTCCAGTCCACCACCTCTGCCTCCATCCCTCCCTGTGATGCTGAGCGGCCACCCATCCGGCAACTCTTTGCTGGTGGGGAGGGCCTCTGGAGGTCGATAATGGCGCTTCTTGGGCCCCGTCCCCCTGGCAGAGAGCAGCCGAGATAATCCGTAAGGGCTTCGCCCCCTGCCGCCGGCCCCCTCTCTCGGAGAATGGGCCATGGAAGAGCTAAGTCATGAGGCCTTGGCGCTGTCGTGAAGCAGTATCGAAACTTCATGCGAAGCCGATTCGCAATCAGCAAAACCAACTGATCACAAGAGGGGTTACCACACCTGGCGATTGGTAAGACGTGTATGGTTTACGGGCTTGGTTACCACACCTTGCGATTCAAGGGCCGAGGGAGTTCTCGCAGTTTGGGTTACCACGCCTTGCGATGGATGTGCGTGAAGGGTGGCACCGAATTTCAGAAATGTGCCAAATCCCTTATGTTTCTGGACCAGAAATGTGGCAAATCCCCTGTGTTTTTGGACCCTGACCCCGCGGATCTGCGTGAGGGGTGGCACCGAATTTCAGAAATGTGGCAAATCCCCTGTGTTTTTGGACCCTGACCCCGCGGATCTGCGTGAGGGGTGGCACCGAATTTCAGAAATGTGGCAAATCCCATGTGTTTTTGGACCCTGACCCCGCGGATCTGCGTGAGGGGTGGCACCGAATTTCAGAAATGTGGCAAATCCCCTGTGTTTTTGGACCCTGACCCCGCGGATCTGCGTGAGGGGTGGTACCGAATTTCAGAAATGTGGCAAATCCCCTGTGTTTTTGGACCCTGACCCCGCGGATCTGCGTGAGGGGTGGCACCGAATTTCAGAAATGTGGCAAATCCCATGTGTTTTTGGACCCTGACCCCGCGGATCTGCGTGAGGGGTGTCGATTTCGAGCCCCCCCAGCAATTCAGACAACGCGCCCAGGAGACGCTAAAAATCTTGTTTGGGCCTCCCCCCCCTCGCGCGGTCAATCAACTAGTTACGGTAACCAGCAAGAAGCAGAACTGTAACACTGGAAACTACAAGCTACAACTGGTACAGGAAACTGCGAACCCGCGCCTACAGCCTGGTGGCCCCACAAGGGGGCCGGCGGATCTGGCCACCTCGGTCTGCCCACCTGCCTTCAAATTCTCGTGGATCTCATCTGTGATGTCTGCCCGCCGTTGCCTGAGATACTGTCGACGCTGCGACCGAAGCCGACGTGATAAGCAACGAATCTCTTCCGATACGGAAGAAGTTTCGATGGCCGTGCTGGTCGACTGACGTGACATACGTAGCTGCCGTCGCCGATGGATGAGAAACATGTTGAGTCTGGCAGCTTCAGAATACTCACGCGAAGGTTTGGCATGTCCTGTGAAATAGTTCTCGGCCACCTGACGGATGGTGTCGATAAAGACTCCCCATTCTGCATTGGGTGTCTGCTCCTCCTGTCGACATTTCTGCCAAACTGCTTTGTGCCTAATCATTTCTTGCTCAAGGTCGTTCAACAACTCAGCTCGATTAGTGCCCATTCGGAGACAGTCCATCAATAACTCTCGATTCCATTTCAACTGTCGTGGCACAAATCCTATTCGGATGTCTGGCTCATGTACTTCACAGTCTGTAGTGGCCGTAGTGGCCGCTAGTGAATATGCTACACGAACGTGTACAGGGAGGTGGCCACGATGCTCTTGATGCCTAATAAGCTGGAAGTTCCTAGCCATGGATCTGAGGGGGCCTGCAGAGGTGACCTGCTTGAGTGCACATTTAGGGACGAAGACGTAGTCCAGCTTAGACTTTGATCCCGTGGTACCATAGTAGGTAGGTCCTTTGCCTATGTGCAGATTCACAGGGACGAGGTCCAGGTCCTGGAACATGTGTAGCATAACATCTGCAGCATAGCGTTGTTTGACGGGAGCCTCCAGATTCCCAAGTCGCTCATCATGAACATGCATCCATGTTTCACTGCCAGATATCTTCACTGCCATGCATCATAGCTATGATGGGGAAGCATCTGGAAACTGCCAGAAAAGGGAGTCCTCGGATCCACTGCGCAATACTATCACACACCTTCATATATATAGTGTACTGATTAGCTTTGACAGGCGGAGGTGGAAAAGAAACAGCTGCAACTCCAAAAGCATACTGACTACATCTTGCACGTATGGCAACTCCTCGCCCTGCGATGTACCCTGGTGTCGTCCACGTATGCGTAACTGTGTTACGGCGGATACGGGGGCCAAGCACAATACTACATCCTGCACTTCTGTTGCTGCCTGGTGCCCTCGTCCATGCTGCTTCGATCATCCACCTGCGTCCCGCCTTCCTCCAGGCAGCTCCGTCCGTGCCAAACTTACGTGTTCCTGTCCCTGTCAAGCACACAAACTCAAACTTAGCGGTGAGGGTGGCGATGTCCATCAACCTGTCATACGAACTGGCAGACAAAGGATCATACTGAAGAGTCGATACACCATTGATGAAAAGGAAGCTGCTGATGGCCAGCAGCGATCGTCTGAGTTGCCTGATCACACAAATCGAGAGAAACGCCATGAGAGGCGCATTGGAGGAGGAGGAGGAGGAGGAGGAGGAGGGAGGAGGAGGAGGAGAGGAGGAGGGGGAGGAGGAGGAGGAGGAGGAGGAGGAGGAGGAGGAGGAGGGAGGAGGAGGAGGTGTTTCATCCACGTCCCCGTGGCCATGTTTCGACTGTGCCGCGCCCCCCGAGACCCCTCCGAGCGCCCCAGGCCGGCAGGCGCCCCGAGACGCAGCCGTGCATCAAGTCGCTCCGGGGCCTGCAGCGGGACCTGGGCAGGTCGACCCAGGACGTGGAGAACGCTTCCAGGTCGAAGGTCCGACGGCGTAATCTCTGTGATGCCTCACGCGGGCCCCCTGATCTCTCGGTTCCTTTCCTGTGGCCAGCGTCTCGCCCCAGAACGTGCTTTCTTGATGGCCAGAGCCGGACCCCAAGAACCCGAGAAAAGGCGCGCTCACAGCATGGAGCCCGGGCCCCCCGCATTGTCCCCGTCGCGTTCCCCTCCCAGTCCCATTGGCCAGGGTGGAGTTCTTCCCCCTCTGAAGGGGAACGCGGCCCGAGCCAGGCCCAGCTCTCTTCCCCCGCTCCCTCTCGGAGGGAGGGACGGTGGAGGGGAGGAGTGACGGTGCTCGAGGGACGAGGGACGAGCCAGGTCTGAAGAGGCCATTCCGCTTGGTGACGCCTTGTCGTAGCAGCACGGTGTCCCCTCCCCTCCAAGTCTCACCACACGTTTTGTCTGCGACCCTGGTCAGTGTTGCTCTGGGAGTGACAGCCCTGTGCTGCGCAGGGTCGATCGAGGACGGAGGACGGAGAAGGGGATCGAGAAGGGGCGAAGGAGGAAGAGTAAACATACCCCAGAGAAAAACCCAAATCAGTGGATGGTTTTCGCTGATGAGATCGACCGGGAACCCGGGCGCACAGGAACCCAGAACCCACCGAAATCGGCCCAGAACCAATACCCGGGAAACCGGGAACCTGTAATTGGGAACTCGGGAACCCGGGAACCCAGCCTGCTGCCGAAATCGGCGGGAAACCTTCGCCAAATCTTTCAACATCCGCTAGGACCCCTTCAGTGTAAGCTCTGATTGGGGAATGTGGGCGCTAGAATTGTGGGCGCTACGGCGCTTCCACAGAAACCTGGACGAACCAGGAGGAGGATGAAGATAGTTTTTTCCCCAACCCTCCGTTGGTGGAGAGAGAGGGGGAGCAGGCTTAAGAGGAGGAGGAGGAGGAGGAGCAGGAGCATCGAGGAGGAGGATCGAGGAGGAGGGTCGAGGAGGGGCGACGGAGGATGAGCAAACATACCCCAGATCCCCAGAGCGGTTCGAAAACTGTGCACCCCCCCTCCTCTCGAGCTGTGACCCTCGCCGGCCCCTGGGGCCTATAGGGGCGAAGGAGGAGGAGCAAACACACCCCAGATCCCCAAAGCGGTGCTTCTTGAAAAGCGTGCCCCCCCCCCCCCCCCAGGGCACTCGGCCCCTTTGGCCCCGGGGACCGGCTCTTCCTCTCGAGCTGTGCATTGACGCCCCCTGGGGCCCAGGGAACGTCCCCAGAGCCAGGACTGATAATTGCGCAGGGCTTAACCTAAACGGTGTTTTTCGTTTTCGTTTTGTTTTCGTTGTCCCTCGCTTTTGTCTCGAATGCGCCTTCACCGCAAGACGAAGTCGAAAAGAAAACGGCCCACGAAATCACCAAAAACACCGTTTAGTTCCAGCCCTGGAATTACAAGAGGTGCCTGCGCCGACTTGTCCAGAAGAAGCCCAACGTGGAGCGAGCTTGAGCATAAGCTTGGTATACTCCAGTGGTGCCTGCTGAGTAGCCCCGTTCTGTCTCCGGGCTGTGTTCTACTCCATGCGTTCGAGTGTCCCCGGCCCCATCCCGTTCGGTCTCCTCGTGTGTTTGGAATCCCGAAACGGTGCGGTGACAGACCGTGCGGTCACCTCGAAAGCCCCCAAGACCTCACCGCACGGTCCGTCAACGTACGGTTTTGGGACCTCGGATGCCCCAGTCGCCCGAGACTTCCTCGGAGAACGGCCCGAGTCCCAAAACCGTGCGGTGACCCCGAATCCCCACCGACTCACCACACGGTGTGGTCACCACCCCGTTTGTGAGCTCTCCAGTGTGGGCACTCGTGCGGGCACTCACCATCGCCGTCGTGCTCCCCGCCCCCCCCCCAGAGTGCCGCAAGGGCCAGACAGACCGCGGCACGGTGTTCAGCGTCGGGGTGCTCGGCGCCGTGGCGGTCGCCCGCAAGCTGTCCGTGAACTCGGGGGGCTCGCGCGAGTGAGCGGCGGCCTGCCCGCCCGCTTTGCTCGTCTCTACTGTAGGCGTAAGTCGGGCATGTCCCTCTACAGGGGGACTAAAAACATAGCCTGGGGATGCCTTTTCCTTACTTGTCGACTATGGTTGAATCTTACTCGGCTATCTTTCATTTGTCTTCCAAAATCCGCCTGTAGGAGAACATGTCCGACCTCAGATTTGGCCTCCCATATGGAGTCCGAACAGGTGGGGTCGGAGGATGGCGCCACATCGCCGCTGCATCGGCGGTTCCACTCGATGTGAAGGCCGACGTCGCCGATGCACCGCCGACGCCGCCGATGCATCGGCGATGCATCGGCGATGCATCGGCGATGCGGCGCGATCCTCTGGCCCCATCCGCTCGGACACTATCCGGGAGGCCTCTAGGGGTGTCCGTGAACTCGGGGGGCTCGCGCGAGTGAATGGCGGCCTGTCTGGCGCTGCGTTCGACGGCACGCAGAAGTGGGGCCTTGCGCAAGGAGGAGGTCCGTTCCCAGACTTGCTCGAGTCGTGGCCAAAATCACGAGGAGGGGTGTTCGGCAGTTTTTTGCCCCTGGTGGCCCTCACTGGGCCGCGGGACCCTCAGCATAGCTTCCTCACGATGGAGACTCGGTCCTGGGGCAAGGGTCGGGACTTCAAGAGCTCGCAGCTTGCAGTAAGCAAGCCGCCGCACGGCTGGACTCGAGGGCCGCTTCGCCGCACGCGGCGACCAGGGGCCGCGTGCGGGCCCCCCGGGGCCGTCTCGGACGTCGGTCCTGGATGGCTGGGCCCCGTGGACGGCTCCAGGGCACCGAGTTTGACCGGGGCCGGGTGGAGATCGAAGAAGAACATTCGCCATACACATAGACGTTTGGCGGACTTCTTGGATCCGCGCTGGGACCCCCCTGGCGGCGCCTCTGGCGCCGCCCCTGGCGCGCTGCGCGCGCCAGGGTCCAGCGCGGATCCGTGTTGTGTTTATGGCGTTTCGGATGAGGGGAGGGCGCCTTCGGATGAGGAGGCATCTCACCCCGCCTCCTGCCTTCCACGAGGCCTTGTCTGGGGCCGCAAGACCAGGGCAGGTCCGTCTGCTGCCCTCTCGGGATGCCATCCCCCTCGCCCTGTCCCCCCCCCCTCCATGGTGCGCAGCCAGAGGCTGCTCGCCGAAGGCAGGCAGAAGTGCTGCTGGGCCAGGAGTCTGCTCTCTCTCTCTCTCTCTTACTTTCTGTCTCCCCCTCTCTCTACAGTCAACCCGCACAGCACTCTTGGGTTCCTTAATAAGCGTGAGGGGTACCCCCCCAGCGGGGGTCAACCTCGCCTCGTCGTCGCGCCGCGACGGGGGTCGGAGCGCCTTCGGCGCGCGGTGGCTGCCCGCGACGGGGGTCAATGGGGGTCAAGGGTACCCTTGCATTCTTGTCCCTTCGGCCCACCTCGTTCGAGAAACCTTGACATGGGCCTCCAGGGCCCCTGCGTCCTTACCGCGCATCCCTTCTGATACGGATTGATCCTGCTCCTCCCCGTCCTTCCCCCGAGGCACGTCGGCGTCGCGGGGGAAGCCGAGCTCGCCGGCGTCGGGCCCCTCGAGGCCATCAAGCAGCGGGCTTCGTCGGAGAGCTGGCCCCAGGGAGCGGTCCACGTCGAAGAGGTTCCTGTTCATTTTGAACAGGACTCGCTGTCTTTCATTGAAGACAGAGCCGCTTGCCCAACAGCGGCAGCTGTCGGTTTTGGACACTCGGACAACATTTGTTGGGCATTGTACCTATTTTTCCGTACCGATTCCGGGCGTCCAAAGGCCCCAGGGGATGGGGCCGGGCGCTCCTTTGCCCGCGTGCCCGCGTCGTGACAAAAAGAAGCAAGATTGCAGCCTTGCGGCACTGCCCGCAGCGGCAGAGAGCCTAAACAGCTCTAAGCATGGGCCAGAGAGAGAGGGGCGTAGACCTGGAGTGACGACAGTACGCCCAAGACAACGGGAGACAAAGGCGATAATGGCGCGCCGCCGATCCCAGATCACGGTCACCCCGTGCGCGCTCTCTCTGAGAACATCTGCGTATAGGACCCGGAACCCTGACAGACAGGCTGTTTAGGGACAAACGCGATGTCGGAGGTGCGCGAGCCTGAGCGCCCGAGCCCCGAGGGCGCATCCGCGTGCGGGGCCCAGGCCTGCAGGCCTGCCCTCGGGCCCTGAGGGGCTCACCAGCACGTCGGCTCCCTGGGCGGTGGATGATGGGCAAACCACTCCCTGCCTCACGTCGGGCCCCGGCGGGCTCCTCCCCCTCCTCCTCCTCCTCCTCCTCCTCCTCCTCCTCCTCCTCCTCCTCCTTCTCCTTCTCCTCCTCCTCCTCCTCCTCCTCCTCCTCCTCCTCCTCCTCCTCCTCCTCCTCCTCCTCCTCCTCCCCCTCCTCCTCATCCCCCTCCTCCCTCCTCCTGCTCCCTCCTCCTGCTCCCTCCTCCTCCCCCTCCTCCTCCTCCTCCTCCTCCTCCTCCTCCTCCTCCCCGACCACTCTGCGGGGCCCCGCGGGCTCCACCTCCCTGGCGGCGTCGGCGACTCCCTCAACTGGGGCGGCCGCCGTGTGCGGGGGGGCCGCAGCCCGCGCCGCTGGGCCAAGCAGCTGCGCGGCAGGTTCGCGCCGTGTCGACGCGGCGGCGACCCCAGCACGGGCGTTCGAAGTCGATCGCCAGCTGTGGCCAGGACTCGCCCGACGCCGACCGGTCCGTGCCGCCGGAGTGCCGCCCGCGATGCCGCGCGGTGCCGCAGAGGCCAGCGCCGGCGTCGTCACGACGTCAGCTTGCCGAGCGCACCCAAGGAGGCTAGGGACACTGAGTGCCCCACGAGCCCTTGCGGGCTATCTTCGAGAGGGTCTCCATGAATCAGTCCGGGGGGGGCGTCTCGGGGTCGTCTTCGGCGGGGAAGGCCCTGGGGCACGCGGCCAGGCGCACCCTCCGAGGGCGAGGATTTCCAGCCGCGTGATGCCCCAGGGGGGAGCCTGTACGCTGCAGGGTGCTGTGCTCAGCGGGGCGTTCCGCACGTTTCGACTGCAAGCAGCTCTGAACCACCCTGCGTTCAGGCAGCGCGAGCTCAAGATCCAGATCAGTTCGTTTAGCATTCCGACGCCAAGGGCGACTCGACCCACAGCGCAATGAGGTACAGCACAGTTCAACACAGCATGAGCTAGCACAGTTCAGCGCAGCGCCGCACAGCACAGCCCCCTGGCACAGCATCATCACAGTCGACGTTTCAGCACTGCCACCGCCCATGGCCAATTGAGGTGTTTTGCCAGATTCTTGACCCCAGGCTTCCCGCACCGTCTTTCTCTCTGTTTTTACCTTCTTGCTTCCTAGGTGGGCGCGCATATCCGCGCCCCGATTCGTCAAGCAGTGGCGAAGCGTCCTGGCTCGCCTATAGGCCCACCAAAGAACGTTCTGAGAACCTTTTGTGGTCTGCTCGAAATGTTGTTTGACCATTTCTGGCTAAACTGTCTTGCTTCAACACATCGAGATTCTGTTCTAAGAATACTGCTTTTGTATTCGAACATGTTTGGGTTCTAAGAAAATTTCGTGGTTGGCATATAGGGATGCCGGGACGGTCGGTCCCTGCTCAAGTTTCGGCCGCCGCACACCTCGCGGCCGCCCCGGTGCTGCCACCAAGTGCCGCACGCATGAAGGCGTCGTGGCACGACCGCGCAGACAGGCTTTCCTCACTGCGTGATATCCGACCCCGAACTTGGAGCCGTCTGCCAGGCGATCGCAAACATGGATCAAGTGGGCGTGGATCAGCGACGGGTCCCGCTTCCGTGGGAAATCGCAGATTTCCGCCGCCGAACGAGGCGGCACCAGCCGCATTTTGGGGAGGGCACCTCCCCCGATCCATGGATTTGGCGACTGCGCGCCAGATCCAGGAATCGCTAACCCATGCTTGCGCGCCCCCGACTCTGGGGGTCTGATGTGCCCCAGCACCGGTTCCGTCCGGCAGGAAGCGCGGGCAGGCTCGAGGCTCTGGGTTCGGGGGTTGTTGTCTGTCTCTGTTGTTGCCTCTGGGGGCCGTTCTCCTGCCCAGCGATCCTGGGTGGAAACAGGCACCAGATGGACCCCATGGAGGGGTCCGGGGACCGATGCTGAGTGGATGTGGCTTCATCTCCCCGCCTGACCGACTTCCCCGGGTCCTACCCGGTTCCGACCCGGGGCCGCCTCCAATCGAACCAAGCCTCCAGGTCGGATTGGGAGGTCGCTGCGACGCGCGCGGCGGCCACAAATCTGGGCAGGGTTTTTGTTAATGAGCCTGCACCGCCCCCCCACTGTACGATGTAGACGTGGCTCCCGATTAATCATATAGCGACACAGAGTTGCGAATGTATGTCCAACATGGGCAGTCGTCCAACATGGGCAGTCATGTCGTGCCCCAATCAGAGCTTACCTCTGTAGGGGCCCTAGCGGATTCATGTGGTTAGGTGAGGTGCGTCGCCGATTTCGGTGCCTGGATGTGCCAGGGGGTGCCCGGGTGCCCAGGTGCCCAGTTGTTCTATGGCCCCATAGCCCAATAGCCCATATACCCCTTACGCCCTAAAGCCCTACAGCCGTATAGCCCTCTAGCCCTCTAGCCATATTGCCCTAGAGCAATACAGCCCTATAGCCCTATAGCCATACAGCCCTGTAGCCCCATAGCCCTATAGCCCTATAGCGCTATAGCCCTACAACCATATAGCCTTATAGTCCTCTACCCCTAGCCCTATAGCTTATAGCCTATAGTCGATAGCCCTCATGGCCTTCATAGCCCTCGCAGACTTCATTAACCTAAGAAGCAAACAAAAAACTCGGATTAGGTTTTTCTCTGGTATCATTATATTGTTTGTGTTTGACTTCGGGGTCGATTATCACCCAACCACTTCCGTCACGAGGAAAGCGAGCTGGCACAAACACCACCAGCGGGCCCCCCCGGCGAGAAGGTCAACGACGGTTCCACGAGCTGGATACTTGAGGTCTCCGAGCGGGGCGCCGCAAGACAGGGGGATCATACCACCAAGTGGACCCTCCCGGGTTCCCCACGACGGAGGTGGTGGTGGTGCCTGTCGCTTTTGCTCCTGTCCGTGCAGGCCTCGCGTCGGATTTCTCCGCGGAGGCGCCTATCTGGTGGGCTGGCCTCGTGATTGTCGAGAGAAACAGCACTGGCAGCGCGCGGGAGGGGGAGGGAGGAGGAGGAGGAGGAGGAGGAGAGGAGGAGGAGGAGGAGGAGGAGGGAGAGGAGGAGGAGAGGAGGAGGAGAGGGGGAGGAGGAGGGGAGGAGGAGGAGAGGAGGAGGAGGAGGAGGAGGAGGAGGAGGGGGAGGAGGAGAGAGGAGGGAGGAGGAGGAGGAGGAGGAGAGGAGGAGGAGGAGGAGGAGGAGGAAGAGGGGGAGGAGGAGGAGGAGAGGAGGAGGAGGAGGAGGAGGAGGAGGAGGAGGAGGGCGGGAGGGGGAGGAGAGGAGGGGAGGAGGAGGAGGGGGAGGAGGAGGAGGAGGAGGAGGAGGAGGAGGAGGAGGAGGAGGAGGAGGAGGAGAGCCACCTCGCTTCCCAGAAGCCTTCCTGCCCTGGAAGGTATAGAGGGCAGTCTTGGCGCGTCTGTGGCCGTCTCGGGGCCCTCGTGGGCGCCCTATAGGGCAGCCCTCCAGAAAAGTCGTTATTCTTCCCGTTGTTGACCAGGGTCACCGTCCCGGAGTTCAAAAATGTACGACGCGTTTACCTCTCAGGATGGCACGAGCCTTGGGGCACTCCGTTTCGTGCTGTAGGCACGGTGGCGGGTTTATTTATATATGCTTGCATGTTTTATTATTAGTCTAGGGGTGGTAGACTCAAGATGAAGCTAAAGCGACACATGACACAGACCCGCGTGCTGTGCAAACCGTCAGCGGATCGATTGGCCCCGTAGTTCTGAACCGGTGGGTTCTGAACGGGCAGGCGGGCGAGATGATGGGAATGGTTTGCCTGCTGCGCCAATCTGCGGTGCTCGCGGACTTCCTCGCGGAGTTCATCGGCTCACGCGGGGGAAGCGGCGCAGTGCCCCATGATCCAATCTCGGCATTATGGCCGCCGACTGTCGGAGACATGCAAGATCAAACTAATTCGGTCCCGGAAGTCTTTTCCGCATGCCGGGCAGACCGAGGAGGGGAGGCGGTTGTGTATCTCAAGAGTGGCACCGTATTTGGCTTTCTGATGACTGGCCAGAGCACGTTCGGAGCTAAATGCCAAATGCCGCTCCACGCGAGCACACAAAATGACGGAGGTGTGAAGGTTGAACTGCTGCCGCAACTGGGTGGCAGACAGACGCCACAAAGTAAATTCGATCTACCATCGCTCTCCAGGGGCCCTCTTCTTTGAGGAGGATTGCCCATGCGGTGGGGCCCGCAAGAAGACTTGGGAATCCATCCGGCAGAGACGGCCGCAATAGCTCACAATCGCGAACAACTGCAGTAACCCATCTCAGCGGTCTCCTTTGCGGTTACGCGTGCGCGAGGGCAACGAGCGCACGCGGACGATGCAACACTATGCGGCAGAGATGTCGTAATCTCATTCTGGCTATAACACACTCGATGGCAGACTGGCCAAGCTGGCCGGTACGGCAGAGGCGAGGCTCACCGTGCTTGCAGCACGTAACCAAGCGCAAGACCACGCCGCGCAAACCCATCGAGGCTCAGAACAGCGCGGTGCAGGCACTAACCGAGCCCAGGCTACCCGTAGCCTTCACAGAAGCTCAGAGCAAACTCGCAACAACAACCACTCAGAGTAGTAATAGAGCGCAGCTGCTGGAGATTCAATTCAATTCCGCTGGCCTCGATGTGATAGAGGTGCGAGAGGGTTGCGCGAGAGAAGAGCAGTTTCTTGCCGGCATCGTCTGCGACCGTTTCAATGGAGCCGCCATTCCACAGCGAGGCCATGTGCATGAGATCTGGCTACGGCGTCCTCCAGAATGGCGTCGCGTGAATTGGATTATGCACAGCGGCCGCTTGGTAGAGGTGAAGGTCAAACTTCGCGGCCAAGCTCATCGCTTGGTGTTCTGATCCAGCCATGCCCCGATCGAGGCGGACAGCGTTGTTAACGAGCAGTTATTACCCTGGGATGTGATGCTCCGCGCAACGCATGGAGTTCAGGAGATCGGGGCGGATGCCGCGAGGCTTTTCATGCGACGCCAGCATTGGGTCAGAGGTGGTCTTCAGCATTCTCGGCGACGTCACCCCTGACGTGGAAAAGGAGAACGGGTGCTTTCCCAGGACCGGTGCTGCGACGGCGCAGGTCAAGCTTTGCAGCGGCATCTGCGGCGCAGGGCATGCGTGGCGGTCAGCGCGAGGCCGCGTTCATCATCGCAGCGACGTCGTTGGCTGCGATCCCGAATGGTCTGGGCCCGAGCCAAAGTGTTCCTGTCCTGAAGGGGTCGCTCGTGCACGTGGCGCCAGGGAATATCATCGACTCGCGCGCGTGGACATTGTTATTCCCATGGGAAGCGCGGGCTCAGCAGATGCGCGTGCTCGTGCTCTAGACCGGATCATGTACAATGGGCAGAACTTGGAGGATCGCGACCGCGCGCAGTTTTTCGAAGGCCCCTCTTTGCAACTCACTCGGTCAGGGGGTGCTTCAATGCACAAGCACACGGGCGAGATCACATGTTATGTTAAGAGCGTCGCCGCGCGAGCTCTCGGCATTGCCCGGCAGCGCTTTGCCAGCCCTTCGTTAACCATGCGCGTGGGAACTTCTCAAGCATTCAGGCCCTCTGCGGATCTCAATGCATCGCGTTCGACACGCCCGTGACCGCGAGTGCTCGCGCCATGCGCTGCATGGTTGGGGCACTGCGTGCTTTCGAGAGCTTGGCATGAATGATTGGGTGATACGGCTGGTGGAGCGCGGGCTCCCGCGCGCCTCGGGCGGGCAGCGTGCGCGCCAATTCCCGAGCGCGCCGTCGTCGCCCGCCACCTCGCGTTCTGTGAAGCACGAGCCTTTACTTCGTCGCAGTGCGCCGCGACTGCCTCGCCCCCTCCGCTGCGCGCGATAAGCGAACGCGGTGCGAAAAGCTCGCGCGGCAGGCTCAGTGGGCGGCCGGGGCCGTTGACGGCCGCAGCTGTTGCGCCGCGTCGAGGCGTCTTTTCTGGGCTTCGGCAGAACCCCCCGCCGGAGTTCCCCACGAAGGGCGGCGCCGCGTTCTCCGCGTCGGAAGAGAGAAGCGACCGATTGCACGTGCGGTTTGCGAAGGTATCTCGGGGTCACGCGCGCACTTGTTGGGCTGAGTTGGAGACGGAGCCGCAGGGCCGCTTCAGGCGACGTCGATTACCGCCCATCGCGCCCCCCTTCGATCAACCGCAAACTGTCTCTCCAGAAAGGTCTCGGTCTCGATG
The DNA here is from genome assembly GCA_963575745.1 of Prorocentrum cordatum. Lineage (NCBI taxonomy): Eukaryota > Dinophyceae > Prorocentrales > Prorocentraceae > Prorocentrum > Prorocentrum cordatum. The sequence continues at coordinate 402,134 of CAUYUJ010008458.1, forward strand.
GCATCGGGCTGAATCTCGCGCGTGCCGGCGGCCCCGCAACGGCGGCGCTGCGATCTCGGACGGTCGATCGAGCTTTGGCTGTTGATGATTGGCCTGGCCAAGTCTCAAGTGAAGGGCCGCGAGTTGGCTTTCCCGTTTCAGGTGAAGGGCGGGCCGAGGGCCCTTGACAGCGTTCGCGGTCTGTCCATCTGCAACCGCCTGACCAAGACGTGCACTTCCTTCTTGAAGGGGGGGCCGGGCCCGCGCTGCCACGATTTCATTCCCGAGCAGCCGCGCGGGGCAGTTGCTAACTGAGGCGCAGACTTGGAGCGCGAGTTCTGGTTGGGCACCCCGCAGCGCGTCGGCGGCAGCGCGGAGGCTCGGAATTTGCTTTCTTGCGGCCTGGCCGCGGAGGAAGCTCCGCGGGCGTTCGAATGCCTTCAGTCGCGCGGGCCAGCCTGTAAGCCGATGGCCGTGCATGACGAACTTCGCGCGCTGATTGGCGCCTTCCGCAGGAAGTCTCGGCCCGCGCCGACGGGGCCTAGACGACGGGCGTCGACGCAGCTGGCGGCTGGCAAGGCTGCAAGTCAGAGGCGAGCGTCTTCAAGTGCCGCAACGCGCTGGTGCCGCCGCTGCTTGCGTCGGCACTTGGCAGGGGGGGCGCGATGCGGATTAGTTGCGCTTGTTGTTTTCTGGTCCGCTCTGGGGGCCCAGCACTTGGGGGGGGGGCATTTGGGGCGCGGCGTCCGTCGACGACCTGGTCGCAGTCTTGTTTGCCAGGGTTCACAAATTTCGTCTTCGCGGCTATCGCTCGCCTGTTGCCGCGCATCCGGGCGTTTTCCGGCTGCGCCATGGGGGCAACTATTCGAGGGCGCGCCCCTGCTCAGAGGCCACGGCGCGGCGGCGGCCAGGGGGCGCCTCTGGCGGCCCGGCGGGGGCCGCGCGCCCCCTTAGCTTAACTCCAGCGGTTCCTACCTGAGCTCGGCGCCTTGGCATCAGCACGCGGGCTGCTGGGCCCGCTCCAATCAGTCGAGCACAACGCATGTTCGGCAGTGGGCGCGAGAGGCAGGCGGCGCGCGCGCCCCGCCGGCACCGCGGATTATTTTCGGCCCCCCGCGCGCGCTGGAATCGGTGAAGAACTCGCCCAAGCGCTCGCTGCGCGACGCGCGCCTCTTCTTCAGCGTTCACGCGCGTTGTCGGCCTGTGAGCTAGGCGCGCTCAGTGCCCCGCGCGCGCGGGCGCGCCGCGGGGCCCACGACGCGGCGAGGTTCGGCGCTTTCTCGGTCTCGGATCGCACTGTGCGACAGCATGGCTATTGTGCTTCAGCGGACTGCATCGCCCTGCGCATGAGATTGGCGCATCTGAGGGGGCTTTCTTTTCTACCTGCGCGCCATTGGTTGCGTTGCTGTCCGTGCGCGCCCCGGGTGGCAAGCCCCTCCTGCCGCGGGCCTGCCAAGCCAGAGCTGACTTAGAGCGCGCTCGCCACGTCGCCCCAGCCTTGTCGCAAATCCCCCCCCCGAGGCCCCGGGGAAGCCCGGCGCGCTCTTATGGTGGAGAACCTGAGTGGGTGGAGCGAGGCCGCCCGCGCCATTCATTGCGCAGGGTCAATTTACGATCAGGGGGCCCCGCGGGACACGGTGGCATTCGACCAGTTCCCGTGCTCTGATTACACGCAGCGCGTCAGCGCGCTCAGCGGATTACTGTCGCATGTGCCCGCCGCGCACGGCATCCCGACAGTTGATTACGCGATATTTCGCCAGCCCACGCCGAAAATATCAGCGTTGCCGGACAGCGCGCAGTGCACGCTGTCGCTTAATTGCCCACCTTGCGGACTATAGGTGGCCGAAGTGCTACGACCGCGCCCTACAACACGGCGCCGACTACCCGAACATGTGGCGCAGACGCTCGACGCAGTTGACCGCGAGCTACGCTCGGAACAATGACGGGCCGGACACACGAACGCATTTTCTGTTGGACGCGCCGTGTTTTTGGGATGCTTACGTAGAGGGGGCCGCAGGTTTTTTGCCAACGAATGTCATTTTGTCGCTTTCGTGTACAGCAGCTGTTCCTCATATTCCGTCCCAGCGTAGAGTCCGAAGACAAGTCGTATATATGATTATAGTATGTATGTATGTACATACACGTATACGTACATATCATGAACTATGTATATATGTATATATATGTATATATACACGTTTATGTGTACATATATATATATATATGTATGATCCAAAGTCTGCCCCCCTCCTCATGCTGATGCCATCGTCCCCCCCCCACGCGCGCGATGGGCCCCCCCCTGTGGGTGCGGGGTGGTGAGTAGGTGGTGGTGGTGGTGGTCGGGCCCTCCGTTGGATGAGGACGACGAGGAGGATGAAAACGAGGAGGAGAAGGAGGGACATGATGATGAGGAGGAGGAAGACATCATACGACGAAGTGGAGCAGGAGGGAGGGATGAGGAGGGGGACGGGTGGAGGAGGAGACACAACATCGTCGTCGACGGTGTCTTTTCCGTTGTTGCCTCCCTCCGGATGTGGCGTGGTGTTGCGGTGTTTCAGGAAGCCGAACCGGACGGTGTTGTCGTCGTCGTCGTCGTCGTCGTCGTCGTCGTCGTCGTCGTCGTCGTCGTCGTCGTCGTCGTCGTCCCAGTCGTCGACACCCCCATCCCAGAGGGGGGGGGGGCGACAGACAACGAAACCAATCCCATTATGGGGAGGTGGGCGTGGGCCCAAGCCCGGGATCGCACGCATTTTTTTTTTTATATATATATATATATATATATATATATATATATATATATATATATATATATAAACAAGTGCGCCGGGCCCCTTCCCGGGGCGTTCTCCACCTCGCTCACATCTTTTGTACACTCCCGGCACCGCGCTTCCCCACAATGCCCAAGGACAGCCCCAGACGAGGCTCCCAGGAGGCCTCCAAGAGACCTCAAGAGAGCTCCGAGAGGCCTCCCGAGAGCGCCCGGAGAACCCAAAATCGTTGATTTTTTTTTTTGTTGTGGAGGGTTTTTGGCCTTCCCACCATTTCATACTTCCAACGCTCCAAGACGGCCCCAAGTTTGCCGAAGAGGCGCCCCGGACAGCTCCAAACCACCACAGAACGGGCCCACAATGAGCCCAAGAGCGGGAGCAGGAGGCCGCCAGAGACCTCCAAGAGGACTCCGGAACCCCCAGAGGCCTTTAACACACCCCAGACCCCTGAGAGGCCCCAAAGAAGCGCCGTTGAGGCCCCCAAAACAGCCCAAGAGAGCTTCGAGAGCCGTCCCGAGAGAGCCCGAAGAGGGTAAAAACGTTGATTCTCAGTAGTTGTTGTATATTTGTTTCGCCTTCTCTTGTTTTGCGGCTTCCAACGCTCCATTACCGAGGAATTTGAAAAAATTGAAGTTCAGAGATTCTCTTTGTAAGAAATTCAACAAAGACGCGTCCCCCTCCTCCCAGGGGTCCCACACCTTCCCGGAACATCTGCGGAACGCTCGCAGTACCGCGCTTCCCGACCTCCCGGGGAGCCCCCAAAACGCCCAGGACAGCCCAAGACGACCCCAAGAAGCCCCCAGAACGTCAAAGAAAGGCCCAAGACGATCCCAAGCAACCCAGGATAGCTTTCGGGCGGCTCTCCAGGCTCCCAGGAGGCCTCCAAGAGACCTCAAGAGAGCTCCGAGAGGCCTCCCGAGAGCGCCCGGAGAACCCAAAATCGTTGATTTTCTTTTTTTTTGTGGAGGGTTTTTGGCCTTCTCAACATTTCATACTTCCAACGCTCCAAGACGGCCGAAGAGGGCCCCAAGACCGCCCAAGAGGCCCCCAAGACGGCCCCAAGACGGGCCAAGACGGTCCCAAGACTGCCAAAGAGGCGCCCCAGAGAGCTCCAGACCACCCAAAAATAGGCCCCAGATAAGCCCAAGAGCGGGAGCACGAGGCCGCCAGAGACCTCCAAGAGGACTCCGGGATCCCCCAGAGGTCTCCAACACACCCCAGACCCCTGAGAGGTTCCAAAGAAGCGCCGACGAGGCCCCCAAAACAGCCCAAGAGAGCTTCGAGAGCCGTCCCGAGAGAGCCCGAAGAGGGTAAAAACGTTGATTCTCAGTGTTTTTTGTATATTTTTTACGCCTTCTCACGTTTTGCAGCTTCCAACGCTCCATGACCGAGGAATTTGAAAGTTACCCTGCGAAGTTCCTAACCCTTTCTATACATGCGGCGAGTATACTCAGGACCACTCAATGCTGACTGGCATTCCCAAGGACTCGCAGTGCGCAAGAAGAGCACCCAGCAGTGATTTCAGAAGAGCGCAGCAAGAAGAGCAGCAGCAAAAATACAAAACAGACACGCAAGGGGCGTTTGTGGTGGTCCGCGTATGACGTACCTCCGCTGGGCCTCCCAGGAGCCCACGAAAGTGCCGACAGTTTCGCAGATCGCAACCAACCCGGGCACCGCGAGCTATAGTGGTGATCTGCGTATGACGTACCTCCGCTGGGCCTCCCAGGAGCCCACGAAAGTGCCGACAGTTTCGCAGATCGCAGCCCCCCAAGGGCACCGCGAGCTATGGTGGTGATCTGAGTATGACGTTCCTTCGCTGGGCCTCCCGGGAGCCCACGAAAGTGCCGACAGTTTCGCCGATCGCAGCCCCCCAGGGCACCGCGAGCTATAGTGGTGATCTGCGTATGACGTACCTCCGCTGGGCCTCCCAGGACCCCACGAAAATGTCGACAGTTTCGCAGATCGCAGCCCACCAGGGCACCGCGAGCTATAGTGGTGATCTGCGTATGACGTACCTCCGCTGGGCCTCCCAGGAGCCCACGAAAGTGCCGACAGTTTCGCAGATCGCAGCCCCCCCGGGCACCGCGAGCTATAGTGGTGACCTGCGTATGACGTATCTCCGTTGGGCCTCCCAGGAGCCCACGAAAGTGCCGACAGTTTCGCAGATCGCAGCCCCCCAGGGCACCGCGAGCTATAGTGGTGATCTGCGTATGACGTACCTTCGCTGGGCCTCCCAGGGGCCCACGAAAGTGCCGACAGTTTCGCAGATCGCAGCCCACCAGGGCACCGCGAGCTATAGTGGTGATCTGCGTATGACGTACCTCCGCTGGGCCTCCCAGGAGCCCACGGAAGTGCCGACAGTTTCGCAGATCGCAGCCCCCCCGGGCACCGCGAGCTATAGTGGTGACCTGCGTATGACGTATCTCCGCTGGGCCTCCCAGGAGCCCACGAAAGTGCCAACAGTTTTGCAGATCGTAGCCCGACGCGGCACGAGAGGAGAGGAGAGGGGAACACAGGAAACAGGAGAGAAGGAGGAGGGGAGGAGAGGGGAGGAGGAAGGAGGATTGAGAACGGGGCGACCACACTGCTCTATTCAAAACGAGTACCCAACACAGGAGGGTTGGGAAACAGGAATTTTAGAGTTTCCCCTTCTCCCAGGGGTCCCACACCTTCCCGGAACATCTGCGGAACGCTCGCGGTACCGCGCTTCCCGACCTCCCGGGGAGCCCCCGAAACGCCCAAGGACAGCCCCAGAGGACCCTAAGAAGCCCCCAGAACGTCAAAGAAAGGCCCAAGACGCTCCCAAGCAACCCAGGATAGCTTTCGGGCGGCTGTCCAGGCTCCCAGGAGGCCTCCAAGAGACCTCAGGAGAGCTCCGAGAGGCCTCCCGAGAGCGCCCGGAGAACCCAACATCGTTTATTTTGTTGTTTTTTGTGGAGGGTTTTTGGCTTTCTCACCATTTCATATTCCCAACGCTCCAAGACGGCCGAAGAGGCCTCCAAGACCGCCCAAGAGGCCCCCAAGACGGCCCCAAGACGGGCCAAGACGGTCCCAAGACTGCCGAAGAGGCGCCCCGGACAGCTCCAGACCACCCAAGAATAGGCACCAGATGAGCCCAAGAGCGGGAGCAGGAGGCCGCCAGAGACCTCCGAGAGGACTCCAGGACCCCCCAGAGGCCTTCAACACACCCCAGACCCCTGAGAGGCCCCCAAAAAGGTTCCGACGAGGCCCCCAAAACAGCCCAAGAGAGCTTCGAGAGCCGTCCCGAGAGAGCTCGACGAGGGTAAAAAGGTTGATTCTCAGTGGTTTCTGTCTACTTGTTTCGCCTTCTCACGTTTTGCGGCTTCCAACGCTCCATTACCGAGGAACTTGATAAACAGGAATTTCGGAGATTCTCTTTTTAAAAATTCAACAAGTGCACGCCCCCTCCTCCCAGGGGTCCCACACCTTCCCGGAACATCTGCGGAACGCTCGCGGTACCGCGTTTCCCGACCTCCCGGGGAGCCCCCGAAACGTCCAAGGACAGCCCCAGAGGACCCTAAGAAGCCCCCAGAACGTCAAAGAAAGGCCCAAGACGCTCCCAAGCAACCCAGGATAGCTTTCGGGCGGCTGTCCAGGCTCCCAGGAGGCCTCCAAGGGACCTCAAGAGAGCTCCGAGAGGCCTCCCGAGAGCGCCCGGAGAACCCAACATCGTTTATGTTCTTGTTTTTTGTGGAGGGTTTTTGGCTTTCTCACCATTTCATATTTCCAACGCGCCAAGACGGCCGAAGAGGCCCCCAAGACCGCCCAAGAGGCCCCCAAGACGGCCCCAAGACGGGCCAAGACGGTCCCAAGACTGCCGAAGCGGAGAGGGTAAAATCGCTGCTTTCCGTTCTTTTTTGTCGACGTTTTTCGCTTTCTCACGTTTTCCCGTTTCCAACGCTCCAAGACCGAGGAATTTGGAAAAAAGAATTCCAGATGTTCTTTTTTTTCAAGTTGGGACTCCTACTCCCTCTCCTCTTCCTCGAGCCCTATCAAGTCTTCGGGGTCACATGCACAAATGTTTCGGGAATGCTGTTGAACTCTCTAACGCTGTCTTGGCACTCTCTTGGATCGTCTTCGTGTCCTCTTGGCTGCCCCTGAAACCATTGTAGAAACGGGATCCCGTGATCCCATGAGTTGAAACAGTGGAATTCTAGAATTGTTTTTTTTCGAACTCACCCCTGCTTATTCTTGCCCGAAGACCCCGAGAGGCATCCCAACAGACCGTGGCCTGCATGCAGAAAGCGTCTAAACCACAGCCCAGGCACTACAACTTGAGAAAAAAGGGAAATACCTTTATTCAGTTGTTTTCCAAGTCCGCCCCCTGTCTATTCTTACACAACAGACCACAATAAAGGCCTCAGACAAAGACCCAGGAAGCCTTCGAGGGCCCCAAATCGTTGAATACCAAACGGCAATTAATGATGTGTGCGTTTCCGTAGCTTCCTTTCTATACGATTCCGAGGTTTGCGCAGGGCCTCCAAGAGAGTTCTTGGATGCAAGAAACGGCAAGGATGATATTCCATGTGTTCGCCCATCAAGCCCAGCTAGAACTTGAGCGCGCGCGAAATGCGCGCGATGGTTCTAGTATATGTGTGTGTGCTTATATTTACGTGTGTGTACATCTGCATACATACATATATATATATATATATATATATATATATATGTGTATATACGTAATCCATAATCGTATATCATGTAACACACAGATTTCCTCTTCTATATTTTTATAATTCCGGGGGTGCGGACCCCCCCCCCCGAAACGGGACCCCCCGGATCCGTGCCACGGGGGCGGTCGAAAATCATTTCCAATGCGTGCACGCAGGCGGGCGGCAGTGCCAAATCGGTCGGCGCAAGCCCACAGAGACACCCAAGACAGTCCAGGATAGCACCCGGGTAGCCTTGAAGACCCTCCGCGAGAGCCCCAAGACCGTTCTCAAAGGGGGCCCGAGAGAACAAAATCATTGAATTTCCATTGGTTTTTCAATGTTTTTAGCGTCCTCGTTTTTTCGGGTTTCCGACGCTCCCGGACCGCCCAAGAAGTTCCCACAATTGTTCCAAGATGGCCCAAGAAGCGCCCGAGATGGCCCATGAACGCTCCAAGACAGCCCAAAAGGAGGCCCCAGGGGGGACCACGAACTGAAAATACGAGCCTCCCGCCCCGAGAAGGCCCAAGGAGGCCCCAAGGGAGCTCCACAGGGCCTCGGGAAGCCCCCTAAGTAGCTCCAGTGAGGCTCCAAAAACATCCCAAATTGTTACTTTCCCATTTGTTTTTCAATGTTTTCAGCGTCCTCGCTTTTTCGGGTGTCCGACGCTCCAAGACCGCCCAAGAAGCTCCCAAAACCGCCCCACAGCGGCCCAAGAGGCTCCCAGAGCGCTCTGAGAAAGCCCCAAGACGGCCAAAGACGCGTCCGAGATGGCACACGAACGTTCCAAGACGGCCCAAAGAGGAGCCCTAGGGGGGAGCACGATCTGAAAATACGAGCCTCCCGCCCCGAAAGAGCCCAAGGAAGCCCCAAGAGAGCTCCAAAGGGCCTCGGAAGGCCCCCTAAGACGTTTCGGTGAGGCTCCAAAAAACATTCAAAAATGTTACTTTCCCATTAGTTTTTCAATGTTTTCAGCGTCCTCGCTTTTTCGGGTTTCCCACGTTCCAAGACCGCCCAAGAAGCCCCCCAAACCGCTCCACAACGGCCCAAGGGGCTCCCAGAGCGTCCTGAAAAGCCCCAAGACGCGCCCCAAGACGGTCCAAGACGGCCCACGAACGCTCCGAGACGGCCCAAAGAAGGGCCCCAGGGAGGACCAGATAATCGAAAATACGAGCCTCCCGCCGCGAAAGGGCCCAAGGAGGCCCCAAGCGAGCTCCAAAGAGCTTCGGGAGGCTCCCTGGGAAGCTCCGGCGAAACTCCACAAAGCTTCCAAATCGTTAATTTTCCATTGGCTTAAGCGGAGGAGGAGGAGGAGAAGGAGGAGGAGGAGGAGGAGGAGGAGGAGAAGAAGGCAGAGAAAGAAGGAGAACGATGAGGAGGAAGAGGAGGAGGAGGAGGAGGAGGAGGAGGAGGAGGCGGAGTAGGAGGTGGAGGAGGGGAAAGAGGAGGAGGAGGAGGAGGAGGAGGAGGAGGAGGAGGAGGAAGAGGCCACAATCTCGGGTTCGCAACCATTTTTCTGGAAATTCCGTTGTCAACCCAGGATTCCAGCAGATTTCCAGTCACTCCGCTGAATTTGCGTCATTTAGTTTCAATCGGCATCAGCCGCGTCATCCCCCTTTCTGGCCGTCGACTTTGCCGTCGACCCGTCTGTGGCCCAAGGGCAATTTCGAAGCTCAGCGGCCGACCGAGGTCGTGGCGCTCGAGACGCAGTATGGCACCTACGTCTCCGACGAGGAGCTCCACCAGCACCGCCCGCTGTCGTCGTCGCCGCCTTCCTCCCCCTCGTCGTCGCCACTGTCATGCTCCCTGCTCCACTTTCGGGCTCTGGCTCTTCCTCTCCCGCCCTCGTGCCTCCGCCTCTGATTCGTCCGCCCTGCTCTCTCCGCCCGTCCCCCGTCCTCCTGCTGCGCACCTCCGACCAGGAGGAGGGGCAGGGCAACCACAGCAGGAGAGCGAGGCGGGGGATGGAGCAGGGAGGAGTGGGAGGCGCAGCCCGAGCAGGAGCCGGAGGCAAGGAGAGGCCGAGGCACCCTCGCCAGCCCTGCTCGCCTCCCCATCGCCCCAGGGAGGCGATCCGGAGGAGGAGGAGGAGGAGGAGGAGGAGGAGGAGGAGGAGGAGGAGGAGGAGGCGGCACAGATCCCGCTGTGCTTCCGCCAGCTTGCTGCCGACGCGAGCGCAGGCCGCGGCCTCGCACGCCCAGTCCTGGACCTGCGCGCGCGGGTCCGCACGCGGCAATCGGCTGGCAGGCCCGCTGGTGCGCCCGCCAGCCGGTCATCCAGCCGGCTTCGTGCTGCAGGCTTTTGCGCCGCGTCGGCGCGGCGGGGACGCCGGCGTGGGCGCTCAAGGTGGAAGTCGGCGGCGAGCGAGGGGGAGAAGGACAAGGCCCACGCAGAAGGCGCCGGGACTTCTCAGAATCCCCCTCGCGCCCTCTGAGAAAACTT
>CAUYUJ010008458.1:416992-424492 GCA_963575745.1 Prorocentrum cordatum
CCCCTGAGTCCAAGTGCCGCCGGTGAGGCTCGCTGAGCCACGGCCTGACGCCTGAGCGGGCGGGGGGAATGGATCGCCGGGCCGAGCGCCTACGTGCAGCGCCGTGTCCAGCAACCGTACGACAATCAAGCGCGTCGCCTCAAGATCTGAGCGTGTCGCTGGGGCGGCGCTGAACCATGGGAGTGCGACCAGTTAGGTCCCTGCGCTCGTCGTGTGCGTGGCCCTCGCGCTGGCGCAGCCGAGTCGGGCCCCGCCGCGAGCCGACGACCTCCTGGAACTGCAGCGCAGTATCCAGTGGGCTTGCGACAATCAAGCGTGTCGCCTCAAGATCTGAGCGCGTCGCTGGGGCGGCGCTGAACCACGGGAGTGCGACCAGTTAGGTCCCTGCGCTCGGCGTGTGCGTGGCCCTCGCGCTGGCGCAGCCGAGTCGGGCCCCGCCGCGAACCGAGGGCCTCTGGAGCTGTTGTGCCGTATCCAAACGTATCGCTTCAAGATCTGAGCGCGTCGCTTGGGCGGCGTGTGACCAGGGAGTTCGACTAGTTCGGTATCTGCCCCGGTCGGGTGCGCGGCCCTCGCGATGGCGCAGTTGAGTTGGGGCCCGCCGCTCTGAACACGAGTGGCGGCGCAGCTTTGGGCTGCAGGCGCGAGGGTGGAGCAATACCCCGGTGTGCACCTCGGCGTGGTGGCTGAGTGCGTCGGCGTCCAGCGCCACGCTGACCCGCTGTGCCATGGTGTCCCATCGACGTAGTCGAGCGCGCTGTAGGCGCGCCCTGCTTCGCGGAGCTGAGCAGCGACAATGGGCCCAGCATTACCTGTTCGAGCACCCCGCTGGCATCGGGCGCAGCGGAGTCGAGCAATGCAGCGAATCCCCCATATCGTCGCGGTCGAACAACATATCGGTGTCCAGCTCGCCACCGTCGAGGAGCACCACGGTGCGCGCTTCGGCGCGATCGAGCCTTCCGTCGGCGCCCCGCGCTTCAGTCTCGATCCGGACCTAGGCGCGCAGCACGACGCGCCCGAGCGCCAGTTGGGATTTGTTCCGGCAGAGTCGAGCAGCGCCGCGGTCCCCCTCTCGATGCGGTCGAGCATCGCGTGGGCGTTTAGCTTTACGCAGACGAGCTGTACTACGACGTCACTTCGACGCGGTCGCGAGCCCCGCCAGGGTCCGGCACCGCACGCGATGCCCAGTTCGAAGAGTTCGAGGACCCGGCTGGTATCTGTCGCGGCGGAGTCGGGCGAGTACCACGGAACCCGCCTCAACGTGGTCGAAGACGAAGGCTACCGCGGTGACCGCCCAGCGTGGCCGAGCACCCATCGGCATCCATTCTACGGTGCCAAGCAGCACCGCGATTTCCAGCGCAACGCGCGCGGGCACTTTACTAGTGGCTGGCACGGCGGGGTCGAGCAGTGCCACGGTGCCCGCGTGGACACGTTCGTACACTGCGTGGATTCCAGCTCTGTGCAGTCGAGCAGTGCCTCGGCGTCCGCCTTGACGCGGTCGAGCGCCCCCTCGACGCCTGGCTCTACAGGGCCAGTCAGAGCCGCGGCATGCAGCGCGGCGCGCGCGATCGCGCCGTTGGTGCCTGGCTGGGCGGAGGCGAGCAGTGGCGCGGCGTTCACTTCGGCGGGGCCGCGCACCGCGTCGGCGACCTGCTCTTCGGAGCCTAGGCGAGCGCGGGAACCCCGCCGGTATTCAGCAGGGCGCAGTCAGGCAGCGCCACGGTCTACGCAGCGAAGCGCGCGATCGCCCTATCGGCGAGGCCGCGGCGGCGCCTAGTTCCACGCGTCGGGCGGCGCAAAGGCCGAAGGGGGCGCCGCGCCCAGGGGATCCTGAAGCGGGGCTTCCATTTGACCCGCGAGAAGAACGCGCGCGCTGTCGATGCGCCAGGATAACCTGGGCGTGTTCGCCGCCATCCTGCAGCTGTCCAAGTGCCCCAGCGCCTGCGGCGACGCCGCGCGCTTCCCCGCGCAGTTCCCAGTCGGCGAACCAGACGACGGCAACCAGATGGAGGTGAGCGACGCCTCCCTGGCAGCGAGGTTGAAGCGGCCGCCGCAGGTACCGGAGGTGCTCCAGGAAGTCCTGGGCGCCGCGGGTTCCAGGAGCGCCGCCGCTGCCGCGGGTCGATGAGGCGCCCCCGCCGTCGTCGGTCAAGCCGCCGAAGGGCGGCTCGAGGAAGCGCCTCAACGGCCAGGCCAGCTGCGGGTGCCTCCACGAACCCGTTGCGCTCGAGTGGGGCACCGCAAGGACATGCTGGACAAGCTGACCTACATCTCGCAGAACGATCGCGACGCCTGCGAGGGCGAGAAGGAGAACATGAACGAGCAGATTGCGACGCCGAGGACGGACAAGATGAAGTTCACGGATATGCTGGGCGAGTCCATCTCCGAGATCAACGCCTTCGCGGCGGCGACGCGCGAGAGGCAGCAGCAGCAGCAGCAGCAGCGGCAGCAGCAGCAGCAGCAGAGCCGCGACATCGCGCGCGCTCTCGCGATCAATGTGGCGGGCGGCAAGAAGCGCGTGCGCGAGGTCCTCAACGCGCCAACTGCGGAGCCCGGACCGCGCGCAATGCGTTGGCGCGGCAGGGCGCCGCCTGGCCCGCGGCGTCGATCAAAGACTGCGACGTGACGGACTGGTCCGCGGGGCCGCGCGCCACCGATTGGAGGGGCCAGCGCCGATTGATTTACGCGACAGCTGCCCCGCTGGCGGCGGGGGCGTCGACGTCGACGCGCGCGGCGGCGTGACTTGCTTCGCCAGGCAGGTCATCGCCCGCCCGAACTCTTGCGGCATGGCCCCCCCCCCCCCCTGTTGTCTTCGAGCGCAAGCTCGGCGCCGAAGGCGTGAAGTGGCACCGGCCCCGCTGCCCGACCTATTGCTCCATGTCCGGGTGGTCTGGCTGGACGGGCTGCTCCGAGAGGCGCGGGGGCGGCGCCCAGGGGGGGGGCCCGTCCCATCTTCGTCGAGCTCAAGAATCAAGGGCGGGGGGGCGGGGTGCGGCGCCGCGCTTGAGGGGCGGCCGTGCAGCGCCGGTTCCTGCGACCGAGACTACGCGCTCATGCCGTGGACCGCGCGGGAGCCGTGCTCGTTGGCCCGCGGCGGCGGCGCCCAGGAGTGCGCGCGCATGGTGGGCGCCCCCTTCCGCGCGATCGGCAGGTGCCCCGGGCGCCGGCACCTGGGCCGCCTGCAGACGCAGCGGCGCGACGCCCGGGACTGTGTCGGAGACGAGTTCTGCATCGCCTGGCAAGGCCCCGTCATTGCGATCGACGGCAGCGGCTTCCTGGAGCAGGATGGCTTCGACATCCTCCAGAAGTTCGCCTCAGCGGCGAATGCGTCGACGACGGCGCCGTCGAGGCGGCCCTCGAGCCGGTCGCGCCGCGAGCGACCTGGGGCCCGTCAGCGCGGCGATCGCTGGGCTGCAGTGGCAGCGCGGGTGCGCCCACATGAAGCGCGCCCCCCAGGCGACCTGCAACGTGTTCGCGGAGGGCCGGGGCGACGCGCAGAGCGCAGTCATGGCGCTCTCGGGCAGCACGGGCACCGACGCGCACCGCGCCACCCTGGAGGCGACGGCGCCGAAAGACAAGGCCGCGCAGATCTTCCCCGACCGCCGAGGGTTCGACGAATAATCCACTGGTGCTCAGGGTGGCTGGGCGAGCAACCCCTGGGGGGCCAGCTGCGAGCGCGCCCAGGGCCTCGCGGCGCGCGTCGAAAACGTGCCCGAGTTTGCCTCAACAGCTGCGGATGTAGTTTTGCCCCGGCGCGCTCTCCCCATCGCAGGGGCGGAGGAGGAGGCGCAGCAGGGGCACCTCAAGATCTACGGGAAGGACGCCCCTCCGACAGCTGCGGCGAGTGGAAGAGAAGGCGCAATGCCGACAGGGGCTCCGCGGGGGGGGCGCCCGAGGCGCTGCCTGCGCCTCGCCCGTCGCCGGACCTCGGGCCCAATCGGCGCCGCCTAGGTGCGACGGGGGCGCCCCGGCCTGCGCGAGAAGGTCGGCGCACGCGCCGCCCTTGTCCCCGCAGTCGCGCCCGCTGGCCCCGCGGCGCAGACAGTCGCCCACGGCGGTTGAAGGAGAGAGTTCAGGAACAGTTTGAAGCAGAGGAGGTCTTGCCCAAGGCTGTCGCGGAGCTTCGGGGCGTCGCCGCCGGCGAGGCGCTTGGGGGATCTGCCGAGGCCGAGCTCTGGTTTCCCTGAGGTTCTCAAGCTGCAGCTTATGCGGCGGATGCTTAGCTGCAGTTTACATCACCAAGCTGCAAAAAAATGCAGCTGTAAGTGATATATATATATATATATATAAATTGCGGTGGCGGTTTTTCGAGAGCGCGCGTCGTCGCGGCGCTGCTAGATCGCGGCGCTGCGACTCTCGTTGCGCGCGGTGGCGGCGTCCGACGTCGAGGTGCCGCCGAGCGGTGCCGCGGCGTCGCGCGACGCATGGCGTTTGTTTTTGTGGTGCTTTTTGTTGTTTCGGATCTGCGCGCGAGGCTTTCGGATAAAAAACAGGAAGAAAAACAACCTCTCCTCCCCCCTCTTCCCCATCCCCCTCCCTCTCCCCCCCTTCCACCCCCGCCCTCCGCCCCCGCGCCTCCCGCTCTGACCCCCCCGTGTCTGCTGCCCCCCCCCCCCGCCTCGGCGCCCATGCGATTGCCCAGGGAACGAGGAGTAGGATCGAGGAGAGAAGGTCAATAGATGAAACAAAAAAAGAGGCGGCCCAAACACGAGGAAGGAGGAGGAGGGCGAGGAGGAGGAGGAGAAGGAGGAGGAAAAGGAGGAAGAGAAGGAGGATAGGCGGAGAAGGACTAGGAGGAGGAGGGGGGGATGAGGTGAAGGACTCGAGGAGGAGGAGACGGAGGAGGAGGGGGAGAAGTAGGAAGATAAGGAGGAAGGAAGGGGAGGAGGAGGAGGAGGAGGAGGAGAGAGGAGGAGGAGGAGGAGGAGGGGGGAGGAGGAGGAGGAGGAGGCGGGAGAGGAGGAGGAGGAGGAGGAGGAGAGGAGGGCGAGGGAGGAGGAGGAGGGGAGGAGAAGTGACAAAGGGAGAAAACGAGAGGAGGGACGAAGAGAGGAGGAGGAGGACCAGGAGGACAAGGAGGAGGAGGAGGAGCCAGAGAGAGTCGTTCTCGGATGGCATACGACGGGGTCAGCACTGCAGCACGATCGAAGCAGTTGGTGCAACCGCGATAGCTCGAGCACATTTTCGCGCCCGCGCCGCAGCAGGCGGCGCAGGGCCATGGCCCTCCCAGGTGGCCGCAGCGACATGGAGGAGGAGATGAGAGCTGCTGCCAGTCAGGCACGGGCGGGGGGGGGGGCTATAGTCTATAGTGTAATCGTTGGGATCTCAAGTTTTCGAGCCAGTCCCCACTTCGGATTGCTCCGAGTCCTCGCCCGAGGGCTCCAGCCGCATCTTGGGGTAGGATCGCGGCCCTGGGGCCCCTCAGTTCCTCGCCTCATTTGGGAGGATGGGGGAGGAGGAGGAGGGGGGGGGAGGAGGAGGGGGAGGAGGAGGAGGAGGAGCGTCGCCCGCAGGCAGCCGAGCTCCAGGGGCCGCAGCCGATGACGCCCACGGACGAGCCACCGCCGACGCCCACGGCGATGGAGGTGGCGGCGCCGACGCCCACGGCGGTCGAGGTGGCGGCGCCGACGCCCATGGCGGTCGAAGTGGCGGCGGCGGAGCATGTGGAGGCCAGCGATGAGGACGAGACCCCAGTGCCGCCGTCGCCCGTGCCGCTGACCTTGCCATCGAACCCAGCCGATGAGGAGATGCATATCCCAGTGCCCATCTCGCCGCCATCTCCAATGCAGTTTCCAGCGGCGAACTCAGCCTCGAGCGCGGGGCCCTGCGATATGCCGCCAGAGATCGCCGCCCACCGTGCTGCAGGCAGCTGCGACGCCCCTCAGTTCGAGACGCCGCCGAAGACGCTGCCGAACCTAGCTCCGAGCGGTTTCGAGAACTTGACTTTCGAGCAGCTGAAGGAGAAGATCAAGTCCCTGGTCCCGCAGGCCAACGAGGGGTCGGCGGAGGGGGTCACGGCTGCGCTGAAGGGCATCTTCAAGAGCCAGAAGGCCGTCGACCTCCGCACGCTCAAGGCAGCTGAGGAGTCCAAAGAGTCGGCCCTGTGGGACACCCTGGAGATGGCTGGCTTCAACTTCCCGACCAAGGCCAGGAAAGGTGACCCGAAGGGCAAGGTCATGGCTGGTCGCTGGGATAGGTGGATCAACAACCCGAAGAATGCCGCCCAGAAGCTGAAGTACAGCTCGTCGGGGAATCGAGATGCGATGGCGGCATTTCGAGCGCAGTGGGCGTCAGAGAAGGCATCGGAGCACAGGAAGACCGTCTCGCGCGAGCAGAGCCTGACGAGTGACATCACCAAGCAGGGTGAGTACCTCACGATCGGCAGGATCGCGTGGGAGCTGGGCGGAGGATCTGAAGGTTGGCGCGGCGCCACGACCATGTGCTCGCGCATGGCCATGATGGGGCCGCCGTTCACCGACTACGACGACTGGAGCGACACCTTGATGTTCATGTTCATGAAGAAGGGCTGGAAGGAGACCGTGACGGACAAGTTCAAGATCATGGAGGAATGGGCCGAGAAGCAGGACCGCTAGGAGGCGGTAGAGGGGAGGGTGAGGAGGAGCAGGTGGAGGAGGAGGAGCAGGAGGAGGAGGACGGGGGGTAGGATGAGAAGGAGGAGAAGGAGGAGGCAGATGATGAGGAGGAGGAGAGGGACTTGAGATGGCGATGATGAGGGCAAGGGTGAGGATCCTCATCCACCCCCTCGTCCTCCTTCCCCCTCCTCCTCCTCCTCCTCCTCCTCCTCCTCCTCCTCCTCCTCCTCATCCCCCTCCTCCTCCTCCTCCTCCCCCCCCCACACCTCCTCCTCAATTCCTCGTCCATCAGCTCCTCCCCGACGCTTCTCCTCCACCTCCTCCTCCCCCTCCTCCTCGTCCTCCACTTCCTCCTCATCCTCCTCCTCCGCCCTCCCATTCGTCCTCCTCGTCGTCCCCCCCCCCTCGCCATCCCCCCTCCTCCGTCATATAGCCGAAGGCTTGTTGATGCGTGCGGCCTGCGCCGATCCCCCCGCGACCTCAGGAAGTCGCAGACCAGTTGAGGCCCACGCGGGCCATTCCTCGCTGAGCATGTGCGCAATCGCGCCTTCACAGTTCGCCACGCTATAGCGTTGCGAACTGTGCACGTGCGATTGCGTGCAGAGGGCATGCGTCGTGCCGCGCGGAGATCTCGAAGCCTCTCTCAGCCCCCTCCCCCCCTCCCCCCCGCCTGCCTCCCCCCGCCCCCCGCCCGACAGGACGCCGCCGACGCCAAGGGCGAGCAGGCCGCCGCCGCCGTTGGCGGCAGCCGCCGCCGCGCCGCGGAGGCGGAGGCGGGGCTGGGGGGGAGAGGGAGAGGGCTGTGTCTTGAGTCCTCGTTTCTCATCGGCTTCCAGCTTCTCAACGCCCTCCCCCTTCTCGTGGTTCTCATTCTGTTCCCCGCGATCCACTGCCGTTGCCCCGACTC
>CAUYUJ010008458.1:429492-434492 GCA_963575745.1 Prorocentrum cordatum
AAACCCTGTTTTTTTACAGGTTTGGCACGGGGTGTACCCGTGGACCTCACCGTGTACCTTGCCCGTGGACCTTACCGTGGACCTACCGTGGACCTTGCCGTGGGCCCTGCATCGGGCTTGCATGAGCCCAATTTCATTAGTTCACATTCGAAAAAGCACGTTGACCCTGGCATTGCGAAAGCGCCGCGGGCGGCGCGGCCCCAGCCGATCAGAAGGCTGGCTCCCGCCTCAGGGGTTTGAACCCGCCGACTTCCAGGCGGCATCGAGAGCATCTGGTGGAAAGCAGCCTCTACGACGGCGGTGGAATCGGCAGCGACGACAACGGCGAGGGGGGGAATACGAAAAACAAGGAGGATGGCCACGCGGAGGGAGGACCACGTCGACGACGGAGGGGGAACCTAGGGAGAGAAGAAAACGCATGGCGAACGAGGGGGGTGCGCAGCTCGGTCACAGTCAGGGGGAGCTCAGGCCAATGCCATTACCCACCCCAAGCAAGTGAAATGTTGGATATTCCCCCCCCCACACACACACACACACACACGCACACGCACACACACACACACACACACACACACGCACACGCACACACAAACGCACGCCACTTGTTCTCAACGTTTTGTGTGGTCCTTGGTCCTCATGGAAGAAACACCCCTGCTAACACTATGTTCCTGACAGCCGTCGAACATCATGCGGGCACCTCGTGTATATATAGCCGCGCGTTGCGCAAGCATTCCCGAGCCCCCATGTCGGCGTCCAGGTTTGACGAAGATGATGAGGTTGTCAGATCAGCAGGCGCCGAGCTATTCAAAACGTTGATTTCGCTGTATGCATGTGCGAAGCTGAATGCCCGTGAGTTATGTATCATTATGGATCTCTGTGCAAAAGCAAATGTCCCAGGAGCGTTGTTTGGGCATTATGGTAAAGGGCCTGGTGCGCAATCGGGAAGTTACCAAAAGCATCTCGACGCCGTATTGCCTGGGCCAGGTTGTCTTGTGTGCGTGGATACGCCTTGTAACGTAAAGCGGAGTCCTGCTCGGAGAATTAAGCCCATCCCATTTCGCCCATTATTTGAAGCCTTAGATGCTGAGGTCTCGGAAGACCAATCCATATATGGCACGTTAGACAGGGATCCAGACGAGCGCGAAGTGAGCGTACTTGACACGCCTGCGTATTCAGATCACCCAATAGTTGCCGAAGCCCGTGGCAATGGTCGGAGACTGCCCATCCCCATAGGCGTGTACGTCGACGGAGTGAGGCATACGTCCCAGATCTCTGGTAGGGCAGACAGTATTCTCGGCTTCTGGGGCATCAACCTGATCACCAAACGAAGGCACCTCCTAGGGGCCCAGATCGCATCTGATAAATGTTTGTGCGGGTGCAAGGGCTGGTGCACAATTGCACCTGCCTTGGAATGTATAGCATGGATGTTCCGAGCCATGCGAAACGGCAGTCGCCCATTAACCAATTATGACGGCACGCCGTGGCCGAATGACCACCCCCTCAAAATCCGCAAAGAGTTTGGTTGGACTGCCGCGTTGATATGGGCGAAGGGGGATTGGCAAGAGCATTCTAAAACGCTCGGCTTGCAACCGTGGTCGAGTACGTGGGCCCCTTGCCAATTCTGCACGTTATGTAAGCCAGAACTGCACGCGCATTATCCAGATTTAGAAGTTGACCATGAGCCCTGGATCACTCGCACACCCGAAGATTACGAATCATCTTGTAGGAACTGTGAGATACGTGTCCCCTTGGCAAGCGATGCAGATCGTGACGCGCTGGTTTCCAATCTCCAGTGGATGAAGAGTGGTCGTGGGCGTGGGCGCACGGTCGTTGGCCCATGCAACATTGGCGGGGTGCCGTTGCTCTCGGGTGATCGTCTGGAACCGTGCCTTGCGTTGCTGGACATTGGAAGCCTTGAGCACGTCACAGCGCCTACTACAATTATGATATGGCGCACTCGCTACGGTGATAACAATATGGTTCTTGATCCCATATTGCACAGATGTCCCTTATTTAGTATTGAACTTGGAACGAGCCCATCGTCCACCCTGGCTGTGGACGCGCTGCATACGTTTTATTTCGGACCAGTGGCACGGTTCGTCACTGCAGCGCTGTGGAGGATGCTCCTGGTGAACGTGTGGGGGAGCAACGCAGGGACCGTTGACGAGAGGTGCGCAGACGGGGAGCGCCGTTTGACGGCTGACCTGCGTCTGCACAACTCCTTGGTCCCTGCTGGGGGAACGACGCTAGATCAGCTTACACTTAAGATGCTCGGCGATCGCAAGGGCCACAATGAAACCAACCCGTTCCACCCTGGGGGGGTGCTCAAGGCCAAAGCTGCAGAATGCGGGTACCTCCTCGAGTTCACTGTTTGGGCATTATCTCGGTATGGCGGCGCTGAACGATTTGGGCATTCGCTCCTGGCAGCGGGGACATCACTCTTGGGCGTTCTTGAGGGCATGCGGCAAAACGGGGCCCTTCCCAGCGCAGACCAGCTGCGCCTCATGAAGCAGAACACCATTCTGCACCTTCGAGCGTGCCGCCTTACTGGGATAAGTTTGGCCCCGAAACACCACTTGATGGTGCACATGGTGTGGGGGACCCAGGGTTCAAATCCCCATCCCCAGTTCAACAGTCATTAACTAACATCACCGCCAGCCAGCCCATCCAACAACACATTGCCCCTCCAAGGCCCAGTTGCTGGAAGGAGGGGGGGCGGGGGGAAGGGCGAGGAGGGGGGAAGGGCGCCGTGGCTGATGCGACGGGGCATGCGTGGCGCGCGCATCCTGTGGCAGTGCGGAAGTAGGCGCATCGCGGGGCGTTCAAGGTTGGCATTGGGAACGCCAGGGTTGCTCCGAGGGGCCGAGGTGTCAGCAAACGAGTTCTCGGATGCCGAGGGCGGTGGCAAGATGTCGCGGGTGGGCCCAGGTTGCGCATCAAGCGCGCATCGAACGCTTAACGTTTCTAAGCATTGACTGGGCCATCGGATAACTAACAATTCGAAGGCCCAGTGGTGCAGTAATGAATAACAAGCTAACGTAATGCCTCTGGGGCCAAGGGGGGGTGGGGGCGGCAAGGGCGGGGAGGCGGCAGGGCCCTCGACCGCCCCTCTCAGGATAGATCGTTTTGGCAACCCTAAACTGTACAACTGCTTCACAGACGAGTCCCTCAACGTCCTCCTGAGGAACGTCAGTAACTTTTCTCATAGATTGAGGCTCGAGTACAGAGTGCATTTTTTCTTCACCATCCAAGGCCAACTTCGCACTAATACGTTCTTGTTTGGCGCTTCGACGTGGCTGGCATCATCCTTAGTCTAACGTGCTGATGCGCATGCTAATTCTGGCCACCCTGGCGGTATGCATCGCTGCAGTTCCAGAGCCGACGCAGTCTGATATCAGCTTGGCGCGGGACTGCGCGAGCATGGCAACTTTCATGGGGCACCCGCTCATCTGGACCCAGGACGGCAACCTCATCCACGATGTGCTCGGAGTCATCATCACAACGGCTCGCCAGCTGGGTTGCAAGCTTCCGAGGGACAGGCACTTCGTCGAGATATTTTGCGGCGAAGGCCGCACTACCGCGCCGCTGCGGGAGCAGGGCTTCGTGGCGTCGTGCATCGACGCAAAGTCTGGTTACGATTGGCACGACGCGACATCGGTCGTTGGCTTGATTTTCCTGGTGGCGATGGTCTACACCGTGGTACCACATGGTTCAATATGGATGTCGCCACAATGTTCGTCTTGGACTAACGTGGCGCGTTTCCATTCCAGGCGGACCACCGCCGACCCGTTCGGCAACGTCGAGAGGCTCGACGTCCGCCTCGGCAACATGTTGGCTGCAGTGACGTCCGAGGGTGGGGGTGGCATGAGCTGCATACCGAGCGGCGTTGTGGGAGGAGGAAGAGGAGGACGAGGGAGGGCAAACCAGAATGTGAGTGGAGGAGGAGAAGGGATGAGGAGGAAGGAGGAAGATTTTCAGCATGAGCCACCGAGGTAACCATGCAAGAGCTAAGCTGCTGCCCTCGCTCGCCACAGTGTGTCCTAACCTGCTGGCTGTGATGTTAGCGCTCGTGCCTCGAATTTGTCATGTCGCCACGATCCACGCAGGTTGTCATTGAAGCATTGCGGGTCACACTGTAACCGCGCAATCCTGTTCAATCGTGAACGCCATAGTTTTGCAGTCGTTCCTTTTGTGCTCTGGCAGTTCGTACTGTGGCGCGGTTGGCAGTGCGTCGCAGCTCGCCGTTGGGCAGGGGAGGTCGGTCATCGGCAACATCTGCATCACCCGCATGGTTCATTTCACCATCGAGCAGCCGATGAATTCCATCTTCTACCGCATGCCGAATGTCTCGAGCATGCTGAACGTGTCCCGTGCCCGCAGGCTGGTGACGCACGCTGGAGCGTTCGGGGCCCCCAGCAGGAAAGCGCTAGAATTGTTCACTACTTGGGGGCCTTCTGTGGATGAGGACCTGGTGAGGGGCCAGCATGCCGCTGACCAGCGAGTCAAGGACTGGCGAGGATGAGGAAGGATACTGGGGAGAGGGAAGGGAGAGGAGGCTGAGGAGAGGAGGCTGAGGAGAATTAGAAGAGGGAAGGGAATGAGGCGACTGGGCGGGAAGAGTAGCGCAATCAGGGACGTAAGAGCGGCGCCACATAAGCAGCTCTGCCCGAGCACACACGGGGAGGTGGCGAAACAAATGGCGATGGTTGAAACAAAGGGGACGACGCCGATCTTGGCGGGAGGCGGGGCCGGCGGGCGGGTGGGGGACGGATGGTGGAAACGCCCGAGGACAACGTTGATCGTGAGCCTTGCTGCGCCCAGAGGCCGAAGAAGCGCCCAGCTTCATCGTCAGCAAGCGGCAGTTTCGGGGGGCCCTCGTGGGTCGAACGCAGCAGCGCGCTGAAAGCATCGGAGGCGTACCCGACCGAGTTGTGCGAGGCAATTGCTGCTACTGTGTCGTCTGTGCTAGATGATGCGCCCATATCTGTGCTTGCCCGAGC
>CAUYUJ010008458.1:439492-502311 GCA_963575745.1 Prorocentrum cordatum
CATCAACGCTCGAAGTGCCCGAGGGCGGCACTGGCGCGGAAGGCAGAGGTGCCGTCTGCCCCCCAGCGCTGCTGGGATGGAGTGAACTGCAGCAACAGGGTGGCCGCCGCGGCACGAGCGCGCGCGCTGCGCGTTGACCTCGACGCGTTGGCGGCTGCTCGGGCGCGGTGCGGGCAGGTGCTCGGCAGCGAAAGCAGCGTCAGTCACGGCGCGAACGGCGGCGCTCTCACAGCCCGCAACAGCAGGGGCCAAGGCTGCGAAAGTCTCAGGCGTCGACGAGATCGGCGGCAGCAGGGCGGACAGGGCCCGCGCAGAGCCGCCGATGTCGGGCCTGGGCCTGGAGGGGCGAAGGCATGCAAGCGCGCCGCGCGGTCAAACGCTTAGCTTCGGCGGTCTGCGCCCCAGGCCCTGGCGAACAATTGCAGAAATGCCACTGTGAAGCTCCAGGAAGCCACGCTTTCGTGTACAGAACTGGAGGCAATCCAGAAATTCGGATCCAGAAGAGCTGGGCGATCCAGAGATTCACGACTGTTGTGGTCAAAGCGGCTAGGTGGCCATCCTGGGGTAGGGCGGAGGTGTGTTTTTGTTGCTGCCCGTTGGGTAGCTCGTGTGCGACGTGAGCATCAGGGCCTAGCATGCGCGCAGGCGCGGGTGCCTCCAGTTCACCGCGCGAGGCAGGCTAGCCAGAGAAATATACAGGAATGGTGGAGGGTGGAGGTGATCGTCTCTGAGACCTGGCCCTATGGGGCCGCGTTGACCCAGGGTCAGGTTCGGGACTGGATTCCCCCGTCTGTCGCTGGCAGGAAAGCGCTCCGTGACCCCCGCGTTGGCGCGGCCCCTTGTGGGCCCTCGCGTGGTGAGTGTCGCGGGTCTGGCCCAGGTGTGACCAGTGTTGCTTGCTCTGCTGCGCGGCCCTTCGCGGCTCTCGCGGGCTTGCAGGCGCGGCCCTCTGTGCGCCTGATCTGCGTGCCAGTGGCGACCCAGAGCTGCCGGCGGGGGGGGTTGACACTCGTGCCAACGCACGCACATAATGCTCTGGCGCGCGACTGTCGACAAGAAAGACGCCGTGATGAATGCGCTCTCTGGTTTTCCATGCTGCACGGGAGTATGGCGGGGAAGGTTTGAGGGAGCTCCACGGTTTCTTCCGTAGTTGTCTGGGCCCAGGGGCCTGACCCAAACGTTGCCCCCAGCCGTCTCTTGCCGTCTAGGCCTTGGGATACGGGCTTGGCCGTCACTCGCCCCGCTGCGAGTTTCTTCAGGTCTCTCCCGCAGGGATCGTCTCTGAGACCTGGCCCGATGGGGCCGCGTTGGCCCAGGGTCGGGGTCGGGACTGAACCCCCCCCCCCTGCCATTGTCAGGAAAGCGTTCCGTGGCCCCCGCGCTGCGTGGCCCCTTGTGGGCCCTCGCGTGGTTCCCCGGGTCTGGCCCGGGTGTGGCCAGAGCTGCTTGCTCTGCTGCGTGGCCCTTCGGGGCCCTCGCGGGCTCGCAGGTGCGGCCGCTCGTGCGCCTGATGTGCGTGCCAGTGATGACTCGGAGCGGCTAGCTGGGGCAGGCTTGGCACTCGCGCCAACGCGCACACATAATTCTATGGCGCGAAACTGTCGACAAAAAGGACGCCGTGATGATGCTGGTGGTGACGATGACGACGAAGACGACGACGACGACGATGATGATGATGATGATGATGATGAAGATGATGATGATGATGATGATGATGATGACGATGACGATGACGATGACGATGACGATGATGATGGTGATGGTGATGGTGATGGTTATGGTGATGATGGTGATAATGATTGTGATGATGATAACGATGACGACGACGATGGTGGTGGTGGTGGTGGCGACGGTGGTTGTGGTGATGATGATGCTGATGTTACTTGTGATGGTGGTGACGACGTTGATGCTGATGATGATGCTGCTGATGACGATGCTGCTGATGGTGATGATGATGACGATGCTGATGGTGATGCTGAAGATGATGCTGAAGATGGTGATGATGATGATGATGATGATGATGATGATGATGATGATGATGATGATGATGATGATGATGATGATGATGATGATGATGATGATGATGATGATGATGATAACCACCGCTGGCCGCTGGTCGTCCGAATGCCGAGCCCCGGCGCACGGGCTTACGCCTTGGCTGACGTCGCAACGCGCGTGGGCGTTGAGGACAAGGTACGGTGCTACGGCCCGTCGGCGATGGCACTGTCCCTGGAGATTTTTTGTGGGCTCCATGCGGAGAACGCGGAGGTGCTGGAGCAGGTGGCGCCCCGTGCAGTCTATGGCAAAGCCCAGAAACTCAGCGCTTGGCACGCGCCTGGCGGGCGCCGGCGGAGATGGCCGGCGTCCTCCTGCCGTGGGCTCCGAGGCCGATGGGAAAGCAGCCGCGTTGCGGGCGCCCGAGCTTGCAAGCGGGACCAGCGATTCCCAGGAGGCGGGCAAGGCGGCCGAGGAGCGCCGCATGGACGAGCTCGTGGAGGAACCCATCGCCGCCGAGGATGTGGAAGGCGACGCGATTCGGGGGAACAAGCGGAAGCACGGCCCTGCAGCATCGGGAGCATTGGGGCGGGGGCCGATGCAAACGGGGGTCCATGCAAATTGGCGTCAGCGCCAGAGCGCCGCATACTGCAGGATCCTGCAGAGCCAGTGGTGAATTGACCCGAGCTTGCGCGCAGGATCTGGCAGGATCCTGTAGGATCTTACAGGACCCAGCAAAGCCTGACTGACCCGAGATTGCATTGAGCCGGGTCAATGCGTCCCCGGAAGCATGTGTGGGCCGGCGCGTGTCATTCGTGTGTGATCGGATTTGCGTATCAGAGTGAGTCATGATGATGACGATGACGATGACGATGACGATGACGATGACGATGACGATGACGATGACGATGATGATGATGATGATGATGATGATGATGATGATGATGATGTTGTTGATGACCATGATGATGTTGATGATAGTAATGATGGTGATAATGACGATGGATATAGAGGTGAAAGTGATGATTGGTAGTGATGGTGATGATGGTGGTGATGAGGATTAGGATGGGGATGGGGATAAGTGTGATAATTATTATGATGGTGGTGGTGATGATACTGATGATGTTGTTGAACATGGTCAATATGGTGATGATGCTGATGATGACGACGATGATGGTGATGTAATGATGATGATTGTGATGTGACGGTGATCGTGTTGATGGTGACGATGATGAAGATGATGATGCTGATGCTGATGATGATGATGACGATGATGACGATGATGACGATGATGATGATGATGATCATGATGATGATGCTTATACTGATGATGATAATAATAATGATGACGCTGATGATGACGACGATGATGTTGATGATGATGCTGATGATGATGATGACGACGACGATGATGATGATGATGATGATGATGATGGTGATGCTGATGCTGATGCTGATGCTGATGCTGATGCTGATGCTGATGCTGATGCTGATGCTGATGATGATGATGATGATGATGATGATGATGATGATGATGATGATGATGATGATGATGATGATGATGATGACATTCGGTTGGACCGTGTTGGGGCTGTCTTGGCATCCTGTGACGCCGTCTTGGGGGCCCGCTTGGACCGTTTGTGGGGCCTCTTACGCTGGCTTTGGGTTATTTGGGGCCGTCGTGGGACCCCCTTGGCCGTGTGGTGGTTGTCAAAGGGCCGTCCAAGGGCCATCCAAGGGCCTTCGGAGGCCACCTTGGGTCGCACGAGAGGCCGTCTTGGGTGCCTCTTGGGCCATCGTGGGGCCCTCGTGGGCCGTCTTGAGCTGACGGCAGCCCGAAGTGCGAGAATGCGGCCATCAGCCGAACGCCGAATGGAAACCAATGAATTTGGCTTCTTCAAGCCTTGTTCGAGGTTCGATTGTGGCCCCTTTGGGGGGCATCTTGGGCCGCGTTGCAGCATTATTCGGTCGCCTCTGGGCCATCTTGGGCCGTCTTCGGGACATCTTGGGTCATCTTGGTGTCCTTGGTTGTTTGCACGGGCCGCCTTGGAAGCCCGGGACGCGCATGCATCGTTTTGAACGATGGATCGTGGCCTGGGCGGTCTTAAAATTTTGGGAGACGCGCCTGGGACTGCAGGACGTACACGATTCTCGAGCATGTGCGCGTGGGATGAGGGGCTTAAAAAGTGGTAGCCATGCGGAAAGTGCGCAGTCCTTGAGCGGGCGCGCATGGGATGAGGGTTCAAGTATTAGCTGCAATGCGGGAAGTGCACCACCCTCGAGCGGGCACGCGTGGAAGGGGGCTTCAGGCATTAGCTGCCATGCGGGAAGCGGGCAATCCTCGAGCGGGCGCACATGGAAGGGGGGCTCAGGCATTAGCTGCCGCGCGGGAAGTGCACCCCTCGAACGGGCACCATCCTCGAGCGGGCACGCATGGAAGGGGGGGCAAGGCATTGGCTGGCATGCAGGAATTGGCCTCGGTGGGTGGGGGGGTACACGCAGCAGTCTGCGACCGCGGGAAGGCCGGGGGGTCGGGCCTTGGCAGTCTTTCTCGCCTGGGAGCGTGCACAAGGCACGGTGGAGGATTGCTAGATTTGGTGGCAACAGTGCCAAGGAGGCCATTGCAAAGCATATCGTCGAAACGCGCCCGTATCTGCAACTCTCTGGAATGCGAGTGGTTTTGCGAAGGAACTTCGTCTGACGGAATCATACGCCCGAGTCGTTGTTTGGACGATGTTTGGATCGGACTTCAGGTCACATCTGTTGCGGGACGGTAAAACGGGGCGTATGGCTCCCGCGGCATGAACGAGTAGATTGGTTGATGTTGTGAATAGATCTCGGCCAGGAACCATTATGGCTGATCCCTGGGTGCGATGTGCCGTCGAGTGGAATCAGCATTGCTCTTGGCGGCAAGTGGGACTCCGGGACGCCCACCGAGGTTTTTGGTACGCGCTGTCCTCGACCTTGCGATCCGCATGGGCCAATCCAACCGAGTGCAAGATGCAACCAGCTGGGGTTCGGAGTATGCTTATTTCGCCTAGGCAGCAAGACGAATCTGTCGCACCAGCTTGGTGCCAAATGGTTGCGTGCAGCGGGGTTGACAATCACCGCGCCTTCTCTTGCTCACGGCCCTGTGGACATCATCATCAACGGCAGTATCTGTGTACAGAAAAGTCTCGTTGCGTTGCAAGGCTGGACGTTCCTTCTTTCCATGTCGCACTCCAAAGGAAGGCTGGGTTTCGAGGGACCCGTCGGTATCGCCCTTACGGCGCCAAAGACATCGACGTCCGCCTGGTATATTTGTTGACGGACGGGCATATTGTCGGATTGTCTGTGATTCCGATGGTGGAGCTAGCACGCCGTGGGCACGTCGCGGACGCCATGCCAATATCAGACTGCACAGCGCGCCGAAGCCTGATTCTATACCCCCCAATGTCCAGACCCGTGCGTGAGCATGGACTTGAAGCGAAAGCCTGGCAGGCCAAGTATTTCTTTCTATCGTCGTCAGTACCGGGCAGTGAGAGGCTGCAGAGCTTGCGCCAGCTATTCGAGAAGCGTCAGCCCCAGTGGGCCTCGTGGCATCTGCTGCAACGCACTGCGGCCGATACTGGAAATCTGACACATGTACCCTCTGCCTCCTTGCGGAGATCTGGTGGCAGATCCACTATTGGTCCTCGACCGACCGAGCTCCTCATCCTCCGTCTCCCGCCTCCGCCCCTCCCTCCTCTTCCGCCTCGTTCTGCTCGGGGCGAGGGGAGGTCGAGTTCGGTCAGCCCTCGGGAGGGAAGCGCCGCTCGTGCGCAGCGCGGCGTCTGCATGCCCAGAGGCTCCAGACCCACCTCCAATGGCGGGTGCTGGGCCTCCACTCTGGGGGGTCTGGTTATCTTGCATTGTTCGTTCTCCCAACCTCGTCCGAGGCGGGGGGTCGAATCCGAGTGGCTCTCCGCGCACCTTGCAATTGATGTGTTGCGGTGCTCTGCCGTAGGCCCCCACACGAGGGCTTGGCTCCGAGCATGACGACGGGCCCCTCTCCCCTCCCCGGGGGGGGAGGAGGAGGAGGAGGAGGAGGAGGAGGAGGAGGACGAGGAGGAGGAGGAGGAGGAGGAGGAGGAGGACGAGGAGAGGAGGAGGAGGAGGAGAGGAGGAGAGGAGGGGGAAGGAGGGGAGGAGGAGGCGGAGGAGGAGGAGGAGGAGGAGGAGGAGGAGGAGGAAGGGGGGCCCGTCACCCTGCTCAGGGAGGACAGGAGGGGGGAGGAGAGGAGGGAGGAGAGGAGGAGGGAGAAGCCGAGGAGGGAGGCGGGGAAGGGGGATGCTTCTCCTTCATCTCCTTCCCCCTCAACCCCAAGGGACCCCCTTGCGCGGGGGAGGTCGGTGCAGACAGGTCCAGTGCGCTTGGTGGCGCGAGCGGACCACTTCGGACGAAGTGGCCACCGCTGGGTCGCACTGCAGTTCTTGCTCTGCGGCCAGTGCGTCCGTGTGCCGCCATACGTTGGGGGCGCCTGCAGATGTTCATCGGCATGTCTACCCAGTTCTGCTGCGTGTGCGGCGGTGCTGTGAAAGCCTTCGCGTGCTTGCACGGGCATGCGCTTTCGGCCGTGCGGCACGTGCGTGCATGTGTGGCCCCGTGCTTCACAGAGAAAGTGAGCACGATGCAGAAGTGAGCACTCCAGAAATGAGTCCGGTGCAGTGCGACCTGGCTCTCAGCGACGCGAGCTAGCCCCGAATTCGGCCCGACGGCTCGCTCGATCGATGCCCCCCCGTTGCCACCCCCTCCCCCCTCCTCCCCGCCCTCCCCCCTCGTCGTTCTCGTCCTCGTCTGCCTTCTCGTCCTCACCGCCCGCAGTGCCGCCGCGGCGCGGCCTCTCAGGTCGCGCTCGGCGAAGGGCTCGAAGAGTTCCGCGGTGGAGGACGGCGCGCGCGAGCGTCGGACGGGGGTCGGGTGCTCCCGGGGGCTTGCTGGAGGCTGGTGGCTGCTTCGCTCCCTCCTGGTCCGCGTCCTCCTCCTGTGTCCTGACCCCCACAGGTTAAGAATACCTCGATCGAGTTCGAATATGCTTGTGCCCCAAAGCCCTCCGCCGAGCTGAGAAGGCCCAGCGAGGCCCGGCGAGCCATTGCCACCGGTTCCTATCCTTGTTCTTTCTTGCTAATGACTCCCACTCTGCAACAAAACTGGCCGATAGCCGGCCAACCTGGGAATTCTCATCCTATTTCTTAAACAACAATGCAAAGTTACCATTTTCGTTTTCACCATACGTCGTCCATGTTGCAAAATGCGCAGCGCGCATTTCGCGCGGAAGGCCAAAATCTCGCTCTCGCCTCGGCGCCGCCGTCGCCGTCGCCGATGCCGTCGTCGTCGTCGTCGTCGTCGTCGTCGTCGTCGTCGTCGTCGCTGGCGTCGTCGCCCTCGTTGGACATTGTATTGGAGGGGGGGAAGTCGGCCAGGTTAACGTCACCGTATTCTCGGCGATCGGCACGCTCGATAGGGAACAGCCTGGATACGAACATCCCTCGCCGATGCGTGACCGGAGGGAGGAGGAATCGTTGCCCTTCTTGATCCTAGCCATGTCGGCACCGCCCGCAAGTTGAGGTGCCTCTTTCCCCCGCCTCCTCTTTCGCTTTTCTCTGTAGCCATGTGGGCCCAAACGCCGCATCAATCCTCATATCGCAGACGATGCCATCCCCCTCCGCTGAAGCGGCGCCGGATGCGTCGCGTTTGTCGCCCTCCTGCTGTCTGCCGGCCTCCGGCGCTGATCACTGGCGCCGCCGCCGTGAGTTTCCATTTGGCGGGGGCCCCCTCCCGCGATTCGCCCAGGCAGAGGAACCGTTTTTTATTCACGCGCCTCGCTTGCTTTTGTGAGCCACAGGCTGACATTATGCAGGGGGGCCGCAATGCTTTCTCAGCTGCCAGTTGCCAGCGTCGCAGGGAGACCCGGGGCCCATAGGACAACGCTCCATTGTGCATTTCGAGACCCGTGCGGGCGATACGCTGGCGCACCCCATGCCACATCCTGCCGAGCGCGCGCGCGCGTTCTTCATGGTGCCCCTCGTGCTATGGGCCAGTCGCGGCGTTTTCCACTTCTCCGCATGGAGGCATGAGCAGGCCCCGTCTCGGGGAATACCCCTCCTGTGCGGGCGGTGGGGATGTTTCGGTAAATATCCTGACAGGCGGTGTGGGGGAGGGGTCGAATAGCAAATCAGCGCATGAGCCAAGTATTCGGGAAGCGTGCTCTCGCTTCAATTCCGGCTACACTTTGATTCGGGCGGCCACAGCACATTTGTTTTTGTTGCCTTTTCGACCGCGCCCTCCCCCCTTTCCTCCTCTTGCGTGGTGGCACAATTCGCTCTAACAGTACCCCCGTTTAGGCACCCATCGCCAGCGCAGACGTCCCCTGCCGAGCCGCCGACGCAAAAAATTGTTGTTGCCACTACTGGCAGAATGGGGGTTCAAACCCCTCCCGTCCCAGGGACAATCATTCGCGGGCCCAGAACCCCCGCCTGGGAAAATTATTCGGGGGCTGGAAACCCCCTTCACCACGCCCTGGCAATGACGACGACGACCACGACGGTGCCGCACGGCAACCGACGCATGACGACCACGGGGCTTTGTTCCCCCCCGACGGTGTTTTTTTTGGGGGGGCGGTAGCTTTAGGTTTCTGATCCCCCTTTTCAGGCCAGCGACGGCTGATCGCGCTACATCTGACGGCCACGATCCCCTGCACAAGAACTACGAACGTCCACAGTGCCGCGCTTTCCGTGTTGTTTGTGCTTTTCTTCCGCTTCGCGAAAAGTCCATTTTCGTTGACGGTTCTTATACACAAAACATACCATGTCGCACGTCTGGCTCTTCGCTCGGCAATCCAACTCCCACGCAAGTCGCGCGTTTGTCTGGGACCCTCATGTCTACGTTGTTGTTTCTGACATGCTTTGCTGGGGTAGATGCTGCTCCTCCAGGAGAGGGTATCCTGTGGGTGCAGCCAGCACGCTGCAGCCGGGAACGCTTTCGATTCAGAAACAACCCTGGTCGGATGATTGAAATGGGCACGGAAAGACTGGGCACGAAAACCGACAGCAGTTGCTGCTCATTTTGAGTTAGGCTCGGTGTCGGTGCCCCCGTCCATTCGAGACAGGTGGCGGGTTGCCCAACAGCGGCAACTGTCGGTTTTGGGCGACATTCGTGGTTGCCAAGTGCAGAAAAACGCCCCTATTTTGGTTTACGAGGCGCTGTGTGCCGAAATTCCTGCGGGCTGACAGGGTTAACCTTGCGTGATGTGCCGCGTCCTGGCGGCTCTAGGCCTTGAGGGATCCCAGGAGGTTTACAAACCACGCGCTTGTAACCCGGGGTAGGGTCGTTTCTTCGTCCCTGCATGTTGGGCATGCTGAGCGTAACCCGCCGCCCATGGCGTCTCCCCCCTCCGCACCATCTCTTGCTACTGCTTTGCTGCGCTTGGCCCCCGAAGCGCCCCTCGGCTGCCCCAGCCGTGTGTTGTGGACCCTAGGCTTAAGTCGGGCCTGTCCCTCGACAAGGGCGAATATCCAAACATAGATTTAAGAATTAGTCAGGGGACGATGTTCGGATTCTTTTTGAGTATTTGGGGGGTATGTTCTGAGTGTTTTAAATTCGTCGCCCAAAATCCCCCTGCAGGGGGACATGCCCGACCTTATTCTAGTCGCCGCGGCGGAAAAAATAGCCTGGCAGAGGACCCAACCATATGCAGTTGTGAGTACCGCAATTCTGAATATCTTCTTCGGTGTTCCCTATGGGGCCACGAAGCGCTGTACTGGGTGGGCGAAACGCAGAGAGCAAGGGCTGTGCTGGGTGGTGGCTGACGCACGCGGGCGGTGCCAATGGGACCTTCGGTGGAGCTCCCCTATGGGGCCACGAAGCGCTGTACTGGGTGGGCGAAACGCAGAGAGCAAGGGCTGTGCTGGGTGGTGGCTGACGCATTCGGGCAGTGCCACTGAGACCTTCGGTGGAGCTCCCTATGGGGCCACGAAGCGCTGCACTGGGTGGGTGAAACGCAGGGAACAAGGGCTGTGCTGGGTGGTGGCGGACGCATGCGGGCGATGCCACTGGGACCTTCGCTGGAGCCCCCTTAGTGGGCCACGAAACGCTGTACTGGGTGGGCGAAACGCAAGGAGCAATGGCTGTGCTGGGTCGTGGCTGACGCATGCGGGCGGTGCCAGTGGGACCTTCGGCGGAGCTCCCTATGGGGCCACGAAGCGCTGTACTGGGTGGGTGAAACGCAAGGAGCAAGGGCTGTGCTGGGCGGTGGCCGGCGCATGCAGGCGGTGCCAGTGGGACCTTCGGTGGAGCTCCCCATGGGGCTACGAAGCGATGTACTGTGCTGGTGAAACGCACGGAGGAGGGGGAAGAGGGCCACGAACCGCTGTACTTGGTGGGGGGGACGCATGCGGACGGTAGACCTGGAACCTTCCTTGGAGCTCGCTATGGGGCCACGGAGCGCTGTACTGGATGGGTGAAACGCAGGGAGGAGGGGGAGGAGGGCCACGAAACGCTGTACTGGGTGGGGGCGACGCAAGCGGACGGTAGACCTGGAACCTTCGGTGGAGCTCTTGTGGGCCCACGAAGGCTGTTACTGGGTGGGTGAAACGCAGGGGGAAGGGAGGGGAGGAGGGCACGAAACGCTGTACTGGGTGGGGGGGGGCGCATGCGGACGGTGGACCTGGAACCTTCGGTGAGCTCCCTATGGGGCCACGAAGCGCTGTACTGGGTGGGTGAAGCGCAGGGGGGAGGGGGAGGAGGACCACGAAACGCTGTACTGGGTGGGGGGGACGCATGCGGACGGTAGACCTGGAACCTTCGGTGGATGGGGCCACGAAGCGCTGCGTACTGGGTGGGTGAAAAGCAAGGAGGAGGGGGAGGAGGGCCACGAAACGCTGTAGTGTGCGGGGGGGGGGACGCATGCGGACGGTAGACCTGGAACCTTCGGTGGAGCTCCCTATGGGGCCACGAAACGCTGTCCTGGGCGTGGGGGACGCATGCGGGCACCCCCACTGGGGCCTTCGGTGGAGCTCCGTGTGGGGCCACGAAGCGCTGTGCTGGGCGTGGGGGACGCATGCGGGCCCCCCCCACTGGGCCCTGCGGTGGAGCTCCGTATGGGGCCACAAAACGCTATGCTGGGCGTGGGGGGCGCATGCGGCCCCCCACTGGGGCCTTCGGTTGGAGCTCCCTATGGGGCCACGAAACGCTGCCCTGAGCGTGGGGGACGCATGCGGCCCCCCCCCACTGGGGCCTTCGGTGGAGCTCCCTATGGGGCCACGAAACGAATCAGCCATGGCGATGCCGATGATGACGATGACGATGATGACGATGATGACGATGATGACGACGATGACGACGATGACGACGATGACGACGATGACGACGATGACGACGATGGCGACGATGACGACGACGATGATGATGATGATGATGATGTTGATGATGATGATGCTGCTGCTGTGCTGCTGCTGATGATGATGATGATGATGATGATGATGATGATGATGATGATGATGATGATGATGATGATGATGATGATGATGATGATGATGATGATGGGAAGAGGGGGTGAGCTGAGACATGCGGAGAGCAAAGGCAAGGATGGGGGAGGAGGGAGGAGGAGGAGAGGAGGAGGAAGGAGGAAAGAGGTGGGACGCGGGGCGCTGTCTCTTCAAAACGAGGACCCAACACCACAGGATGGTTGGGAAAAAATTGCATCCCACCCATGTTTTCCGTCCCATCTCGGGCGTGGTGGGCCCATCTCGGACGCCGCTCAGAGGCCGCTCACGGACTGCGGCCCGTGCGCACTGCTCCCTTGTGAGACCGGCCACGCGCAGGAGTAACCTTTCGCCAGAGCGACCGATGATGCTGGCCCACTAGTCGGGTATAGCCAGGACCCCAGGTAAGGGGACCCGGTTAGTTGTAGGGCCCTGGAGCCCCTCAATTTGCCAGGATCACTAAACCAGGTCTGCCGTAGTTGGTGTTTTTTCGGGTGACGGCAGTTCCGGTTAGTGGAGCGGGTGGGGGGGGCGTCCCCCAGTACACATCACTAAACCAGGTCCCACTAAACCCAGTTGTGCCAACGCCCGAACAAGGGTAGCCTCAGCTCCCGCCTGAGCGCTCGAGTTTGCCCCCCCGCGGCCCTCGACAGCCGCGCAGCAAAAGGTCACCTCGGCCCAGGGCCGCTCTTTTGAGTGTGGGCGATGAAGGGGCGGAGGGGAAGCGGGAGGAGCGGTCTGCTCTTTCCCACCTGTCCTTGGCGTCACCCAATCACATGCAGCCTATATGCGCGTCGGCCACGCAATGGCGACGCGCACGCTCGGAAATCTTATGCTATAAGCTCCGTGATGGGCGCTTTCTTGCCATATCGCTCGGGGGACGATATGCTACAATATCTCTCTCTCTATATATATCCTTGTGTGTATATATATATATATATGTGTGTGTCCCAGAGTGGCACATAGCATTAGCAGGTCCTTCTGCATCCCAAGTCCTTCCCTGGCGAAGGCGGAACGCAAAGGGGACGGGGTGGGAGCCAGGGAGGAAGGCAGGGAGGAGGAAGGGGAGGGAGGGAGGAGGGTCGGGGCAAGAGGAGGAATATGGACAGGACAACGACGAGGAGGGAGGAGGGGGAGGATGATCGCCACGGAGGAAGTGGGTCCTGAAAGGAGGCGGTTCCTGGAGCTCACGGCTTCGACCAGTTCTCCATCCTGTGCAGTGTGTGTTCGACGGCCTCGGGTCGGGACCCGCGGAAGGCCCCGAAGGGCCCGAAGACGGCCTAGGCTTTCCAGGACGCCTCTCACTCAAGACTCGCTCCCTGCATGTTCAGTGGAGAGGAGGGGTGGAGGCGGAAGAGGTGGCCCAGCCCCAGCGGCATCGCCGCAGCACCCAGCCAGGCCCACCGCAGCAGCAAAGGGTCTACAGCGCCAGTCGCGCCGCCGAGCTGCAAAGGCGGGGGCGCGGGTGGGGGGGTGGGGCACTTTGGCCTCGTCTTGAGTCTCTCCTCTCTTTCGGGGCGGACGAGGGACAGGGATTGGGAAAAGGGGGACTAGGACTACGAACTTTGCTGCATGCAGTTGGTTTCGCACCTGCCACCGACCAAGCTCGTCGATGCGTGGTCGCTTCTGGCGCCGGGAGGCGACAGGAAAGCCGGCTGCATGCAGCTGATTCGCTACGCCCCTGTGTGTGTTCCCCCCCCCACCCCTTCTGCCCGACACGAGCCTTCGCCACCCCGCGAGTCTTTCCTCTCGGCCTACCGCCTCCCCCGTTTCCTCGCGTCGCCGAGTGGCAGAGGCGGCGGGGGGAGGGGCACCTTCGCTGGGCACCGAGTTTCCCCTCGTTCGAGGAACAAGCGATGACGTAAGCATTAATTTTTGAAGCTCCGCGCGGAGTTCTTCGATCTGCGCTGGGCCCACTCCCGCCCTGGCGCGTGGAGCGCGCTGGGGGCGGCGCCGGAGGCGCCACTAGGGGGCTCCAGCGCCGATCCGAGAAATCCGCGCGGACCTCCGAATGTTTCCGTTCATATCTTTGTTTGTTCTTGGAGTTCTAGCTTGCCGCCTCTTCCGTCCTCTCGCTCCCAGGCAGGACGGAGACGAGGCTGACCACGCATCGTCAGATTGAGTGTCGGTCTTCCCGTCGGAGCCACGGTCTCCCAGGCCATGCACTGATGGCGCGCGCGTGCCCCGTAGCGTGGCGCGCACGATTCTGGCGCTCGCTCGCTCGCCCCCGTCCAGGCAGGAGGCAGGGAGGATGGAGGCTTGAGGCGCTTTACATCCAGGGTTCGGTCGGCGATTTTAGGGGGGGATTGAGGGCTCCGATTTCATGGCTTTCGGCCCATCCGGGAACATTGTCGGGAGCATTGCGGAGTCTTAGGATGTAAGCTTGTTGGGATTTTTTTCGGAGCCGATTCGGGGCCTTTGGGGAGCCTCTTGGGGGTCTCTTGGGGGCCTCTGGTGTTGTATTGTTGAGGCCTGTCAAAGAGCTCTTGGGTGCATCTGGGGGATCCTGGGCCCATCTTAGAGGGGCCGTTGCGCTCTGCCTGTCTCTCTGTAGCCATTTATGGCTCAAGCCATTTCGATTGAAGGTGGGCCTTCGTCCCGCGCCAAACAGTGGCGGTCCACACCTGGAGTGGACGAGCCACTGCGTGCGAGATTCGGCGACATGGGGTGCGTGGACTCCAAATCACCCAATCCCACTGAGTCGTGCAGCATCGACAATCCCGCCACTGCCGTGTCAAAAGGTAATCAGTCTGCTCCAGCAAGCCCGGGGTCGTCGACGCAGAGTACCAGAACAGGCTCGAAGTCGGATTCCAGGATGTCGACCTCGTCGGTGGCTTCCGAGCGGTCCAGGGAGAGCATATTGGGCAGGTTTGCCTTTGCGAAGGGGGACAAAGCTCTGCTGGGCGAGGGCACGTCGAGCGTGTGCTACCTTGGCAGCGACGTGGAGACTGGGGATGCCGTGGCGATCAAGGTGTACAAGCCCTCCAGGAAGGGGTCTGCCACGCTCGCCAAGTTCAAGCGCCAGGTCAGCGTGCTGCAGGAGCTGCAGCGGCCCCTGGAGAGGCCCGCGGAGGAGGCGCTCTGGTGCGAGGAGCTGGCCAGCGCCGACCCCGCCGACCTCTTCCTGAAGCTCTTGGACTTCTCCAAGGATCGGGGAAAAGCAAGACTCAAGCTGGCCAGAACTCGGGTTTGCCAGCTCTTTTTGACGGGCCCGTCCCGAGTTTTGACGGTCCAGTTGTCATGGAATGTTTGTAGCGGGGGCCCGCGTCAAATTTCAAGCTGGGTCTCGTCGTTGTCCTGCCGGCCCCGTCAGGCCAACCCGAGTCCCCCGAACCCGAGTCTTACGTCTCCCCAGAAGGATTCCGACGGGGAGCCGGCTCCGGACCAGGCGGACGGCCGCCTGTACATCGTGACTGAATTGGCTCAGTGCACCTTGAAGGACTGGTTGCGGCTGAGGAGCCAGAGGAGCTCCCCGCTGTCCGCCGAGAGCGTCCGCAAGATCGCCGGGGAGGTCGTGCTGGCCACGGCCTGGCTACACGCTAAAGGCTTCGTCCACCTCGATATTAAGCCAGAGAACATCATGATGTGTGGCGGCCGGTGGAAGCTCATCGACATGGACGGCTGTGTGCGCGCTGGCTCGGTAATCAAGATGTACAATAGCTCAGTCTCATTCTCACCATGCTATTGCGCCCCAGAGTTTGCCCGCCTGGTTGTGAAAGGCAGCAGCATGGTGGTGAAGCCAAGTATGGACGCGTGGAGCGTGGGCATGACGATTGCTGAGCTGGTCAACTTGTGCCCCCTGCTGCGGGCAAAGTACCAGCAGATCAGCGCTGGCCAGTCGGCCCAGGCAGGCACCATGTCATTTCTGAAGTGGCTCGGGGCCATGCAGGCCATGGGGCTACCGAGGCGTCCCGCATGGTCACAGGAGGGCCAGTTCAAGGCCCTGCTGTACACATGTCTGCTCGTGCCCGACCCGGAGTTCCGGAACACGCTGGCGCAGAGCCTGCGTGCCCCGTACTTTCGACGGCAGAACATGGGCTGACACCGCCCTGTCGCGCGGCCCTCCAGGCTGACGGCACCATGCGTAAATCCGCCCGCGCTCTGTGGCCATGGCCAGCTGATTCAGCTTCACGCGGATGGCAGAATTTGTTTGGATGCCGCTGTCTTCGTTTGGATGGCAGATTTTCTTTGCGGTTGCGACTAAACCAGTCTCATCATCCGCATCGCAGTGGAGACCGCGTAGAATCACACCTGTGATTTGACTGCACATAGATCCAGCAGTGCCGTTGCTTCTGAGAACGACTCGTGCACTGCAAACTATCCGCTCCGACCACCCGTAAGAGAATCAGGCAGATGTTGGCACACTGCTTGCACAACATTGCCCATCATGGGGATTTCCCATTCTTCGACCATGAAGGCTGTAGACGTACGGGCTTCTGATAATATAGACTCGGACCTGCCATAAGCCAACTCAGGGCTAAGCAAGCGAGTGCTCGCCGCGGACTTGTATTTTTTTCCGAGGATAGCGAGCTGCCTGCGGCAAGCCCCGCCACAGAGCCAGTGCAACAGCTTGGCGGGAAGGAGATTTACTTGAATACCCGCTGAAGTTCAGACAGGGTGCTGAACTGGATCGTTTCTTCGTTCGTCTTCCTCGTTCCTCCTCCTCCTCCTCGGCCTCGTCCGCTTCCTCCTTTCTTTGCCTTCAATGCATCTTGGAGGCTCATCTGGGACTTCTTGAGGGCCGCTCGGTGTCCCCTTAGAGCCGTTAGGGGGGGGCCTTTGGTGGTCTGCTTGGAGGCTTCTTGGAGGCCTCTTGGGGGCTTCCTGGGGGGCTCTTAAGACCTCTCGGGGACGCCTTGGGGCCCTCGGGCGGCCTCCTGGGGGCATGCTGGAGGTCTTAGAGGCAGTCTTGGAGGGAACAGCTCTCCAGTCCAGCTCGATTGGGAAGACCTAGCGGCCAGTGCCGCCAACCTGAAGGGCGGCGGCGACGACGGCGGCGGCAGCGGCGGCGGCGGCAGCGGCGACGACGACGACGCTGACGCTCTGAGCTTTTCTTGGGGCTCTCTTGGGAGCCTCTTGGGCTCTGTTGGGGCTTGGGCTGGGGCCGCGGCTGGGGCCAGGGCCAGGGCGGGGCCGAGGCCGAGGCTGGGGCCACGGCCGGGGCTGGGGCCAGGGGCCAGGGGCGGGGGCGCCTGGGCCGGAACCCGGACTGCGGCTCTTTCCTTGGGCTGGGTCGTGTCCTGGTCTGGGGCCGGGGCGGGAGCGGGGGCCTGGGCCGGGGCCGGAGGGGGGGAGACGTATCGGTGCCCCCCCCCCGCGGCAGCACCCCACCCCCCGGGACTCCCCATGACCGCCTCCCCAGGACCCACCCCCCGCAGCGCGGGGAAGGGATCAAAGGGAAGGGATCGATTTCCCTTCGGTTGCACTCCAGTGTTGCGTTTTGTGCTCTGGGCGGCGCGTGTGAGTCAGGAGGGAACAAAAAAAAAAAAACACGGCACAATTAATCATCGATCCCCCAGAAAATATAAGGAAATATGACCCAAAAAAATAACAAATATGGGGAATCCGGTTTATTTGTGTGTATTGTATTCCTCTGCACAGGGTGTCTAGAGCTCCGACCACTTTTTATTCCGCGTCGACCCCCCCCGCTGTCCCCAGCGCCAGAGTGGGACCCCCTCGCCGTGGCTCCCTGCCCCGAGCCCCCCCGCGTCCCCAGCGCCCCAGCGGGAGCCCCGCCCCCCTGACCCACCGCCACGAACGCTTTATACTCTTGCACAGGGTGTCTTAGAGCTCCGACCACTTTATTCCGCCTCGCACCCCCCCCGCGTTCCCAGCGCCAGAGCGGGACCCCCGCGCGTGGCTCCCTGCCCCGAGCCCCCCGCGTCCCAGCGCCCCAGCGGGAGCCACCCCCGCCCAGTGCCCCCTCCGCACCGACCATTTTATTCCGCGTCGCGACGCACACCACCTCCCCCACCCTCCCCCCCCCGCGTCCCCAGCGCCCCGGTAGGAGCCCAGCCCAGTCACCCTGAGCCCCCCCGCGTCCCCAGCGCCCCATCGGGAACCCCGCCCACAGCCCCCTCCGCCACGAACGTTTTCTTCTGCTTCGCACGGCCCCCACCGTCCCGCCTCCACGATCGTTCTCCCCTCCCCGCCCGCCCAGTGCACCCCGCCCCCCCTCCGCTCCGACCATTTTATTTCTGCGTCGCACCGCCCCCGCCGTCCCGCTCCCCCGAGACTTCTCCGATTTCTCGTCCCCTCTCTCCCCCCTTTCCTCCTCCTCCTTCTTCTCGTCTTCTTCTTCCTCCTCCTCCTCCTCCTCCTCCTCCTCCTCCTCTTTCTCCTCCTCCTCTTCCTTCTTCCCCCTCTGTTTTGTGCAAGAGCCACGGCACGCGTGCCACTTGTTCCGCGTCGCACACCTCCCTCCCCGCGTCCCCAGCGCCAGAGTGGGACCCCCGCGCCGTGGCTCCCTGCTCCGAGCCCCCCCCGCGTCCCCAGCGCCCCATCGGGACCACGCCACTGCCCCCCCGCCACGAACGTTGTATCCCGCGTCGCACCCCCCTTCCCCGCGTCCCCAGCCCCGCCCACTGCCCCCTCCGCCACGAACGCTTTATTCCGCGTCGTGACGCACACCACTTCCCCCACCTCCCTCCCCGCGTCCCCAACGCCACAGTGGGGGCTCAGCCCCGTGTCCCCTCCGCCCCGACACTTTATTTCCGCGTTGCGACGCACGCCACCTCCCCCCGTCCCCAGCGCCCCAGTTGGACCCCCGCCCCGTGGCCCTCTGCCCCAAGCCCCGCCCAATGCCCCCCCCGCTCCGACTATTTGATTCCGCGTCGCGACGCACACCACCTTCCCCCCCTCCTCTCCGCGCCCCCAGCGCCCCAGTGGGACCTCCGCCCCGTGCCCCCTCTGCCCCGAGCATTTTATTCCTTGTCGCGACGCACACCACCTCCCCCCCCTCCCCACCTGGGATTTAGGCCCCGTCGCCGGGCCCCGAAGGGCGATGTCTGGCCCCCTCTTCCCCCCTCCTCATCCACCTCCTCCTCCTCTCCCTTCCTTTTAGTGCAAGAACCATGGCACACGTGCCACTTGTTTGTGTGTCCCAGGGCCCCTTTAGTGAGGAAGAGGGCCCGGGCAAGCGGAACAGAGGAGGACGGAGACGACGACTCCAACGGAAAAGGCCGACTCGAACGGATAAGCCCTTCACACACGCCAAGGGGGTCGGCGGGTTTCTTCTTGGAAAGGCTCTCCAGTCCAGCTCGATTTCACCCTGGGGCCCATCCTGAGCACACTTGGGGCCGTCTTCGGCGCATTTCAGACTGTCTTCAGAACGAGCCTGTCTTGGGGCCGTTTTTGGCTGTCTTGGAGCCGTCTGGAGGCTGAAAATGGCGCAGGGGAGCAAATAAAGGGGGGCGTTGTTCTAACCACGCGCGCGCAGGTATGGGGGGCGGCCCCAGAAACGCTAATTACGCTACCGAGGAACCCCACATACCTATTTTATTTCCCATGTGTACCATCGGTGCTTTTGCTGCTGTTCCTCCTTCTCCTCCTCGGTGTCCTCCTCCTGCTGCTGCTTCTGCTGCTGCTGCTGCTGCTTCTGCTGCTGCTGCTGCTGCTGCTGCTGCGTCTGCTGCAGCTGCTGCTGCTGCTGCCGCTGCTGCTGCCCCACCTCCCCGTCCTCCTCCTCCTCCTCCTCCTCCTCCTCGTCCAGGTGGCTCAGGCCTGGCGCTAGCACAAGCGCCACCCTTGAAGCAGTCACCCTTCCACGTCTCCCGAGGGGCAGACTCCCCTTGCTGATGCAGCGAGCCAGGCGGCGGCCAGCGCCCCGCGGCGATGGCTGGACTGCTCCGCATTGTGCAGTACAACCCGCAGGTAGCCAACACGCACTCTCGCTTATATGACATCTCTTTGGAACTGGGGGCTAAAGACTTCATATCGTTGACGGGCACGCAGATGAAGTCCAGGGGCTCGCAGTGGGAGGACACTCGCACCGTGGGCGTGTATTGGAGCATTCAGAGTGGGTACTCATGGGGATCGATGACGACACGCGCATGCGGCGTAGCTCTGCTCGTGCGAAAAAAAGACCTTCACGCCCAACTCGCTCAATCGCATCCTACCAGTGCCCAAGAGCTTATAGGGACGATGCTTGGGAGCTCTGTTCAGGAGGAATGGGATTAGCTACGGCATCATTTCGATCTACTACCCCCCGCGGGAGACCGTGCGGGCCGCGAAGGCGAAATACGAGAGGACGCTGGACTCGCTCAACAACTGGCTCGGCGACGCCATGGCGTTCTTCGGGGAACGGGGTGCCGTCCCGATTATATGCAGCGACGTTAATGGTGGGTTCCCGCATCGGCACGAAGACCAGGTCGCTGGCAGATATGGGCACGGCGAAGTAACTCCGAGCTCGGCGAGATTGCGGCGTATGCTTGACGGCTGGGAGATGACCAGCATCAACAGCCACTTCGACTGCGCCCCGACTTTCGTATCCAACACGGGCAGTGCCAGCCACATAGATCACATCTTCCTGCCGCTTGAACTCCGTCGAGCTGTCGAGGTCTCACGAGTCTTGTCTACATCGGCACGGCGGCTGCATCGGGGAGGCAACGACGCTGATCGAGATCACCGTCCTGTCGTGGTCAGTCTCTTTGCTCGCGTGGCTGAGACCCAGATGCACCTGCGAGGACCCAGGCCGAACAAAGAAGCCTTGTATCAGTGCGTGCAGACGGGCTACAGGAGGCATGAGGTTTTTGCAGAGATGGAGAAAATCGCCCGGGAGGTCAACCCAAGGTTCACTGAGGCCCGTGAGGCTGGAGACGTTGACATGATGAATGAGATTTTCTTGGGGGTCCTGAGCGTCGCCACCACCGCCATCCTCCAAGAGTCCCCCTTGTTCAGCGAATCGCATCGTGAGCATCTAGCTGAGCTTAAACAACTACTATATCAGCGCATAGAGCTCAAGCAGCAACACAGCAGCGATCCTAACGGGCAGATCGACAGGAGGATCAAGGAGCTGAGCACGCAAATCAGGAGGAGGAGTCGGGAACATTGGAAGGAAATCCAGAAGAGGAGGTGTGAGGAGATTCGCAAAGCAGCAGCGGACCAGAACAATGTTCTTGTCCAGAAACTCGCTCGGCTACTACTAGCTTGCCGCAAAAGAGGTCCCCGACAAAATAGATTCGCTGCTATTCCAGTGTCGGCCGCTTCGGCCTCGAGCTGGGCTTCTCGCATGCAGTTAGATCCTTTGGCGGGTGGATGCTCCGCGGTCGTCAAGACCCCACAGGGGATCATCTCAGAGATCGACGGCCAGGGCCGGGTGGAACTCGACCCCACCGACGCGCTGTTCGAGGCGGCAGAGGATTGGAGTGCGTTGTCTAAAAGTGTGTGTGGCGTCTTCGGTTCTGGCGTATATGGCCGCGATGGAGTGCCCCTCCGGAGTGTCTGAGGCTCGTGATGCACCCCAAGTGGACCAATGATAGGAAACCTCGAGGCCACGTCGGATTGGGATATGAGGAAGAGCCCCCCCAAGATTGACTTCACCAGGGATATGCTCAAGGCCCTCCTCGTCTCCTGCCGCCAACACGGTAGACGCCCAGTCGCCTGGCACTCTGCCCTAGCTGCGAGGATCCCCAAAGGGAATAACAAGC
Source organism: Prorocentrum cordatum (assembly GCA_963575745.1). Lineage (NCBI taxonomy): Eukaryota > Dinophyceae > Prorocentrales > Prorocentraceae > Prorocentrum > Prorocentrum cordatum. The sequence continues at coordinate 460,636 of CAUYUJ010008458.1, forward strand.
TGGACACGGAGGGGGGGAGACTTATCATGGTGATGTGCTGTTTGGGAAGAGCGCACCACGGTGCAGCCCTGTCCAGAAAAGATCCGAAGTGGAACCCGCCGAACTGGATTCACGGAGGGCTGAGGAGGAGAAGGAGAGAGACGGCTATGGGGGTACAGCTTGCAGGCAGCTTTCGAATGCAGGCAGCAGGAATCTCGCACCCACAGCGCTGCCGCGATGCAGTGAACGCGTAGTACACGCTGCGCCACGACGCGATCCTTGAGTGCGTCGACTCCTGCTACGATCCAAGGGGCAAGGCATTCATCACGGACCGAATTGTTCACAGCAGCTTTCTCCTGGAAGATGAAACTGGAAGCTTCTGGCAACAGGCCAAATCGGGCCTCTTCCCCGGGGGCGCAGGAGCGACGCAGCTTTTTTGTAGAACGTATTCTGAACCCGTACTTGAGTGTTTCGCTGACCTCTGCGTTATCAAGAATTGGCTCCCGCGCCTCGAGGCATCGTTGCCCTGGAACGAAGAGTGGGCCGAGCAGTTCGCGATGACAGGCTACGTGGACAACGCGGCCAACAAAATATTGGAGGAGGGGGAGGGAGACATGGCGACGACGATTGCGAGGGGGAGTCAGCTCGAGAACGAAGCGATCGACAGGGGCTCAGCCTGGTGGGAGCAGGGCAAAACAAGGAGAAACAAGAACATATTCGTTATCTTCGAGGGAGACGTGCTCACAATGTGCAGCGCCAGCTTTGCAGTGGCCAGATCGGAGGAGTCGACGGCCGCGCCCATCATCATTGCAGGTATCCAGGCGGATTGCTGGCGGCGGCCTTTACCCCGGGGCCCGAGCTCCGCAAGAGAATGAACGCTCTGAAGGCGGCGTTCCACAGCATGGGCCGTTTCTGGTACTCGGACGCGCCCTTCAGTATTAAGAGAACGATGGTGAAGGGGCTTTTGGTAAATACAGCGTTGTCTCGGATGGAGGTCGTAGCCCATGGGTCTGGGCCGCTGCGCGAGGGGGACCTGCGGCGCCTTCAGAGCTACATAGTCGCTAAGTGCAGGGCGATCCTCAAGGGCACCTCGTCTTGGGACTCAGGGGCTCAGCACGTTCGGGTTGAACATAATTTGGAGGTCCTTCGGAAGTTCCGACTTGCTCCGCTATTCCTGGAACTGCAAATACGCCGACTCAAATGGCTGCAAAATCTAGTCACGTACAAAACAGATAATGCCCAGTTCCTGTCGGTAGTCCTCGGCAAGACTCGCTTCGACGACCCGGTATTCACCCCGGAAGGAAGAGTGGCCGACGCGGCCAACCCTTGGGCTAAGCAGTTTCAGGCAGACTTAGATCGGCTTCAGGATCTGGAGTCTGGAGCCCCCCTATATGCATGGCAGTCACCCTTCGGCATGCTGTTTGAGGACGCCACCGACTTTTGCAGTGTCGACGTCGATGAGCTTCGCGCCCGCTACCTGTTGCTAAGTACAGAAAAGCCGGCCTCCACCGCGCGCTCCTTTGAAGGTGGGCAGCACAGGTGCGAGGAACTTTGGAGCGACGGGAGTGCGTGCAACACCTGTTGGCCGACAAAGCAGTTGTACGCGCACGTAGCCTCGGCAGTGGGTGGGGCGCATGGGCGTGCACATATCGCTAAAGTCCTCACAAACACTAACTATTGCGTATTGTGTGAGAGCACATGTCGAGATCAGGACGTCGCTCGACAACGCATCGTCGCTAGTTTAAACAGGCAGTACTGTCCGCGGGCTGGAGCACGATTCAACTCGCCTCTCGTCGACCCGAAATTGGAGTGCGTGGTGTGTCTAGAGAAGCTCGACTCCGCAGCTGCATATTTCAAGCACGCTCGAGATCACATCATACCCATCCTTTTACCGTCATTTCATATCCGACAGCACGATGTCGCGGCTGGCGCAACCACCAGCGTCGAGGCCTCGTGGCACCAGCTTCGCGGAAGCAGGCGACAAGGACAAGAAGGCCCGCACCGACGAGGGCGAGGGCGAGGACGACATGATGGACGAGGTTCTCGAGGCGATGCAGGCTCTTCTTGTGCAGCTCGAGGGCCGGGTGAGAACACTCGAGAACGAATGCCAGACAGCGGTGCTCATCAACAAGAAAAGCATCGTGGCGGAGGTGATGACGACCCACTCTCAAGCGCACCTCCAGCTCCGAAAAGATCAGCCAGAGCAGGGCCACGGGCCTCCAGCATCCCACATGCTTTCAGGGGTTCTCGGCGCTATCTTGAGCTTCGAGCACAAGGACACTTCAGCGAGGTTCTTGATGATAAAGGCAGGCATCACCCGACTCCAGACTATGTTAGGCAAGTCAGGGCCAGCAGCAGCAGCGCGGAGGGTTCGCGAGCTGATGATACTACCCACGTTCCAGAAGCCCGGCAAGGAAGCCAAGGTGCGCATTATGTACAGCTTCCACGGCGAACTCGTACTTCCCCGCTCGACGGAGCAGCACGACCAGCAAATGAAGGCGCTGGAGGACGGCGAGAAGAACCAATTGCACAGTCGACACCAGTAGAGACGCCCACGGAGCATTTCCAGATGCCAGGCCTTTGCATCCCCGTGGAGATCATGATCGGCGAGGCCCTGAGGTCGATGGGAGCAGCAATGTTATCAGGCCGCGCCCCTCGGGGCAATCTGGCGCGCAAGATTCCAGGTGGCCGTGGAGGCGGGCGCCGTAGGTGAGGACAGCAACTCATCATGGACATTCCTTCCCTCTGATGTGCCGAATACTTGCCATCGGCGTTCGAACGCTATCCATATTCGTTACTCGCTTCCTTCTGGCTGCAAAAATGTGGTGGTATTTCAAGCCACCTTTTGGGGGCAAAAACGTGCCCTGAAATACCGGCGTGTTTTTGGCATTCATACTCGTGCATCTCTCCATGATGGGCCAGATAAGTTCTTGGGCAGTATGCTGCAGCGGGATGGGCGCCGAGACTTGTCTTTATATTGATAACGGCTTGTGCCATAGCGTGCCGCGGGAAACTGGCGTCTCCCCTTCTGGATTATTTTCGGGCTCCTTGGGACCACCAGGCTCGGAGGCTAGCGCTTTTGATGAGTTTGGTGGAATCTTGGGCTCTGAGGCGCGGGGGCTGCGCTCCCATCTGAGGCTCTTGAGTGGACTTGTAGCTCAGCCTGGCGTGGCGACGCCCGTGAACCAGCCCCGATGCCCCTTACTTGCCCTGCACTTTTCAGCGAATGAATTCAGGTGTCTGGCTATCGCCAAAGGCAGCGCCCCCGTGCTGGCGCGACGGACTGCGCAACAGCCCTGCTGGCTCGCAGCGGGATCCGACGAGAGAGGTGGTTTGAAGCATCAGGCTTCGACCCCCGCCCAGAGCAGATGTCTGAAGATCGACTGGTTTTCCACGCGCAAATGCTTGAATGGGCAGCGAGAGAAACGAGAGACTCCTCCTCGTCCTCCTCTACCTCCTCCTCCTCCTCCTCCTCCTCCTCCTCCTCCTCCTCCTCCTCCTCCTCCTCCTCCTCCTCGTCCTCCTCTACATCCTCCTCCTACCTCCCAGCGCACCCCTTGTGGCGTCGAGGACATGCCACGCCTGCCACGCCCTGGGAGCCTGCAGCGCATACGGCCCCCACCCCCAGCGCACCCCCTGTGGCGTCGAGGACAGGCCACGCCTGCCACGCCCCGGGAGCCTGCAACGCATAGGGCCCCCACCCCCAGCGCACCCCCTGTGGTGTCGAGAATGTGCCACGCCTGCCACGCTTTGCGAGCCCGAAGCGGATAGCGACCCCACCCCGAGCGCGCCCACCTGTGGTGTCGAGAGTGTGCCACGCCTGCCACGCTTTGCGAGCCCGAAACGGATAGCGGCCCCACCCCCAGCGCGCCCCCTGTGGTGTCGAGGATGTGCCACGCCTGCCACGCTTTGCGAGCCCGAAACGGATAGCGACCCCACCCCGAGCGCGACCCTTGTGGTGTCGAGAATGTGCCACGTTTGCCACGCTTTACGAGCCCGAAACGGATAGCGACCCCACCCCCAGCGCGCCCCCTGTGGTGTCGAGGATGTGCCACGCTTGCCACGCTTTGCGAGCCCGAAACGGATAGCGACCCCACCCCGAGCGCCCCGTATGTGTCGTCGAGGATGTGCCACGCTTGCCACGCTTTGCGAGCCCGAAACGGATAACGGCCCCACCCCCAGCGCGCCCCTTGTGGTGTCGAGGATATGCCACGCCTGCCACGCTTTGCGAGCCCGAAACGGATAGCGACCCCACCTCCAGCGCACCCCCTGTGGCGTCGAGGACAGGCCACGCCTGCCACGCTGTGCGAGCCCGAAGCGGATAGCGACCCCACCCCGAGCGCGCCCACCTGTGGTGTCGAGGATGTTCCACGCCTGCCACGCCTTGCGAGCCCGAAACGGCTAGCGACCCCACCCCCAGCGCGCCCCCTGTGGTGTCGAGGATGTGCCACGCCTGCCACGCTTTGCGAGCCCGAAACGGATAGCGACCCCACCCCGAGCGCCCCGTTTGTGTTGTCGAGGATGTGCCACGCCTGCCACGCTTTGCGAGCCCGAAACGGATAGCGACCCCACCCCGAGCGCGCCCCCTGTGGTGTCGAGGATGTGCCACGCTTGCCACGCTTTGCGAGCAAGCGGAGGAGGGGGGAGGGAGGAGCAGGTGAGACGCGGGTGCGGCGCGGCAGAGGAAAAACCAGAACCCCACGAAACATGTGGGGAACAAACTGCACATCACCAGGCAACATAAGAGCATAACGGACAGAGCGAGGTACGATTAATGACGTTCTGGTGGGGATAAGCCCTCTAGGGAGGGGTCCAGGGGAGAGGCGTGGGAGGGGGACTCCGGGTAACACGCCCCACCCCGCTAAGACGGCCCCAGAATCGCTCAAGACGGCCCAAGATATCCCCATGACGGCCCAAGAAACCCTGAACAGGAGTCCAAGAGGGCTCCAAGACGGCCCCAGAGCGTTCGAAGAGAGCCCAAGACCGCCCAAGAGCGTTCCAAGGTTGCCTCAGATGGCCTCCAGACGGTCCAAGAGAGCCTCAAGACGGTTCCAGAGGCCCTCAAGAGGGCCCCCGAGAGGGTTTCAGGAGGCCATCAACATACACACTCACACATTCACACATACATACATACATACATACATACATACATACATACATACATACATACATACATACATACATACATACATACATACATACATACATACACACACGCATATATACAAGTGGCACGTGTGTGCCCAGGCTCATACAAAAAAACTGAAGGGGCGTTTGAAGCAGGAGTGAAATGCAACATCGAAGTCGCACTCGAGCGCAAGTGGGGTTGCCACACCTTGCGATGTGTGTACCAGGACCCCCCAGGAAGCCTCAGGAGGCCCGACTTGGATACCAGAAGAGGCTCCAGGAGGCCCCAGGATTGTGAGTGTTGTGCGTGTGTGTGTGTGTGATGTATGCTTTGTGTGGTGCGTGCTTTTTGTGTGTTGTAGTGTGTGTGTGTGTGTGTGTTATGTTTGTCTAGCGTGTGATGTGTTGGGCGTGATTTGTGTCTCTGTGTGCATGTAGTTCTGAAGCCCCAGGAGGCCCCAGGAAGCCCCAGGCGGCCTCAGGAGGCCCCAGGAGACCCCAGGAGGCTTCAGGAGGCCCCAAGAGGCTCCAGGAGGCCGCAGGAGGCCCCAGGAGGCCCCAGGAGGTTTCAGGAGACCCCCAGGAGGCTCCGAGGCGGGGTCTGGGGTGCCAGAAGGTTCAGAAAGCCCCAGGAGGCCCCAGGAGGTTCCAGGAGGCCCCCAGGAGGCTCCGAGGCGGGGTCTGGGGCTCGATTTTGGAAGGATTTTTCAAGCGAAACCGCCATTCCCTGAGAATCGGGGTCACAATTATTGAAATTACCATATGTTTTTGAAGGTTTTATGTTAAACTGTTGAAATTCCGTTTTTGGACCCTGACGTCACGATCTGCGTGAGGGGTGCCACCGATTTTCAGAATTTCGAGGATGTCCCGAGCGAAACGCCCAGAAAAATCGCGGACGCGTGCGCATGAATCGCCTCTGAGCTCTACTCCCTCGGAGAGGTGCGCATGAGAATATATATATATATATACACATACACGCTAAAATGTTTGAAGGTTTTTCTGGTTCTCGCCTTTTTGGGCCAAGAGCGGCCCAAGAGGACCAAAGGGGCCGACAACTGTCCAAGAGGGCCCCAAGACGGCCAAAGAGGGCCCCCAAACGGCCCAAGAGGGCCCCAAGACGGTCCGAAGAGAGCCCGAGGAGGGCCCCAAGAGATCCCCAAGACGGCCAGAGCCCTCCAAGATGGCCCAAAGGGGCCCGACGACGGCCCAAGAGGACCTCGAAACGGCCGAAAAGGGCTCCAAGAAGACCCCCAAGAAGCCCCAGAGAAGCTCTTAACACCAAAGCCCCCCAGAGCGCGGTGACGTAAAAAGCGCTTAACAGGAAGGCTCCCGAGGGCGAGCGGCAACGTGAACGTCTCTGAACACCAGGGCCCCCAACAGAGAGCGGTGACGTAACATTTTTTTCGCACCAAGGCTTCCCAGAGCGAAGGGTTACATAGGCCATCTCGGGCCAGTTCCTGCAGCGCCCTCTCCGTTCCCGTGCCGGCCCGGGCTGTAACACGTCCTTTTCGTGCAGGCACGGTAGAAGCCCCCAATTCGACCTAAGAGAGTCCCCAGAGGACCCGCAGACGGTCCAAGAGCGCTCCAAGAGGGCTTGAGATGGCCTTCAAACGGCCCAAGAGGCCCCGGGGCCGGCCCACGAGCTCCCCAAGAAGACCCTCCAGACAGCCCGAGGAAGCAAAAACGTTGATGTTCTTGTGTATTTTCAATATGGTTTGGGCTCTTGCATTTTCTGGCCCAGGTCGCCTGAAGACGGGGCTCTGAGGGTCTCTGCGATTCTCCCACGACGGCCACGGAGGTTCCCGAGAGGGCCCCAAGGAGGCCACAAGGAGCCCCAAGAGGGGCCGAAGAAAGGCTTCCAAAACAGCCCCAGAGGGCCATAGGAAGCCCAAAAGGCGGCCCAATAGGGCCCCAAGACGGCCCAGTGGGCCCCGGCCCAACATGTTCCCAAGAGGACCCCCGATGGCTTGAGGAGGCAAACAACCTTGATGATTCTCATGGTTCTCATGTTGGGGGGTTCTCGCCTTCTCGGGCACAGATCGGCCGAAGACGGCTCTGAGGGCCTCCGACATTGCCCCAAGACGGGCCAGAAGGCTCCCAAGAGTGCCCCATTGAGGCCCAAGAGGGCCCCAGCACGGCCACCGAGAGCCCCAAGACGGCTCAAGAGGGACCCAAGAGGGCCCCAAGAACTCGCAAAATAGCTCCTCGAGTGCCGTAGCAGGCCCCCAAGAGGCTTCAAGAGGGCCCCAAGATTGGCCAAGCCCCCCAAGAGGGCCCCAGAACAGCCCAAGAGCCCGAAGGCACCCAAAAGGGCCCCCAGAGGACCCCCCCGAACAGCCCAATAACGGACGTATCTTCGACGCCAAGGTTCCGAAGAACACCAGGTGACGCGAAAGCCTTTTTGGCAAGATTCGGTCATGTAACAAACTTTGAACGCCAGGGCCCCAAGAGCGAGCAGTGACGCAGAAAGCTCTGAACGCCAAGCTCCTAAGAGCGAGCGGTTCGTTAAACATCTCTTAACGCCCAGGTTCCCAAGAGCGAACGGTGACGTGAGCAGCTCCTAGCTTCCAGGCTCCCAAGAGCGAACGTTGACGTAAACAACTCTTCACACCAAGGCTCCCAAGAGCGAACGTTGACGTAGAACATTATTAACGCCAAGGCTCCCAAAAGCGAACGGTGACGTGAAGCAGCTCTTCACACCAAGGCCCCGAAGAGCGAACGGTGACGTGCAACAGCTTTGAACGCCAAAGCTCCCAAGAGCGAACGGTGCCATGAGCCTTTCATGAAACGCTCCTTCATTCCTTGTGCCAGCCCAGATTCTAACGCGCCCATTCCGTGCAGGCACGGTGGTGGATTTTTATGCGCATGCACGGGAAGCAACGAGACACAAGATTGCCGCGTGAACGTAGCTTCTTGTGTTCATAAGTGCCAGCACGAGACTGGGACCTAAGCACAGGCTCTGCACAGTGCTATGAGAAGAATTTGTCGATGCCTGTGAATCGGAGTTGGCAGAGCCCGAGCCGGCTTCATGGGTACCACAGCACTTGTGGAGTGCCTTGTCCATGTGTTCCGTGAGTCGAAAAAGAACAAGCGCCATAAGCATAAACTTTTGGCGCCCCGCGCGGAGTTCTTGGATCCGCGCTGGGGCCCCCCTGGCGCCGCCTCCGGCGCCGCCCGGTTTTTCTGTCGTAAGTATTCCGGCACGAGTCTGGAAGACGTTCATTCGTGGAGTTTTTTGGCCATCTGTTCATGTGTCCAGGAGGCGCCACGAAAAAAGACGGCTGCATGCAGCCGATTCGCTATCCCCCCCTATGCTATCCGCTCCTTCTGCCCGACACGAGCCTTCGCCCCCCCCGAGTCTCTCCTCTCGGCCTGCCGCCTCCTCTGTCTTGTCTCGTCGCCGAGTGGCAGAGGCGGCGGGCAGAGGGGCACCTTCGCCAGGCCCCGAGCCTCCCCTCTTCCGAGGTCCGCGCGGATATCTCGGATCTGCGCTCCCCCCCCCGCCCTAGCGTGTGGAGCGCGCTGGGGGCGGCGCTGGAGGCGCCGCTAGGGGGCTCCAGCGCCGATCCGAGAAATCCGCGCGGACTTCCGATAGCTTATGTTTACGGCATTGTTTGTTCCTCCCCCTTCTGGCCTGCCGCCTCCCCCGCCCTCCCCTCCCAGGCAGGACAGAGGAGCGTCGGAGCACGTACCGTCAGACGGAGTCTCGGTCTCCCGTCGGGGCCCTGGCCTCCGAGGCCATGCCCCGATGGGCGCGCGCGTGCTTTGTGTAGCGGGGCGCGCACGGCTCCGGGGCTCGCTCGCTCCCGTCCAGGCAGGGAGGGAGGAGGAAAGGCTGGAGGCGCTCTGCATCCAGGGTTCGGTCGGCGCGTTGGGGGGTGACGGAGGGTTCCGATCTCGAGGCCTTCGGCCCATCCAAGAGCACTGTCGGGAGCACTGCGGGGTCCTAGGGCGTCGGGACTAATCCTCGGAGCCTATCCAGGTCATCCTGGGAGCTTCTTGGGGGTCGCGCGGGGGCCTCTCGGGGGCCTCTCGTGGGCCTCTGGGGGCTCTTCGGGTATCCGGGGAGTCTTCGGTCCATCTCTTCGAGGCGCGGCGGCGCCCTGTTGAGGGCCCTCCTTTGCTGCCGTTTCGGTGGCCTCTCTGGCCCTTTTAGGGGGTCTCGGGGGCAGTTTTGGGGCGATCGTGGGGGCCTCCCTCGCTCATGGTGGGAGGCGAGGCTCGTCGTATCCTTTCCGCGTTCCCTCTCCCCCCCCCGTCCCCTCCCTGCTTGCCCCCCGCCCTCCCCCTCCCTCTCCCCCCCCTCCCCCCGCGCAGCTCCGTCGCGGGCGCCTCTCGGGCTCTGGTGTGCTTGCCTCGGGCCCTGGGGAGGAGTCCGGCCAGATACCTCAGAGCCCCGGGTCGCCGACCTCATGCTTTTTCCCCTCGCCTCGCCTCCCGTCCCCTCCCCCCCTCCCTCGCCCCCGTCTCCCTTTTTCCTCCCGTGCCCTTTCCCCTCGCCTCGCCTCTGGTCATCCCCGCCTCTCCTGTTCCCCTCGCCCCGCCTTTTCCACCCCGCCTCCCCGTGCCCCTCATCCTGGCACCCCTTTCCCACCCCCGTCCCCCTCCCCGACCCGCGGCCTGCCCCCCGTGCCGAGTCGCGGCCTGGACGTCGTCCTTGCGCAACCCCCTGAGCTCCACCCTGCCGGGGCAGCTGGTGCCGCTCGGTGGCGGGGAGCCCATGTATTCTTTCAGCGTGTCGGAGCCGTTCCGAGAGGTGCCAGGATCGCGTGGATGTTTCTTGCTTTCGCCCTCCGTCGTCGTCGTCGTCGTCGTCGTCGTCCTCCTCCTCCTCCTCCTCCTCCTCCTCCTCCTCCTCCTCCTCCTCCTCCTCTTCCTCCAGCCACTGGCTCAAGCCATTTGGGCTCAGTGGGCCTGCTCCTGAACGTCCCAACCTCTCGAGGCGCCTGGTGGCCAGGCGCCGAGGGCGGGCCGCGGGTGCGCCCCCTGACCCTCGGCGGCCGCGTCTTTGTCTCTCGTGCTCTTGCCCTCGTCTCACCTCCAGCGATGGAGGCCATGCGGACTGCGATTCCTTGGACAGGGGAATCTCATATTCCTACCAGTCCGGTGGAGAGTGAAGGGAGTGAGGGTCTTTTTGTTCCGAGTGCCCGCCACCCCTAGGTACTATTACGGCTGACGCAAGCATGCTGGCCGCACTTACAGACCTGATCAAGCTTCTCCCGTGCAGTGTTGGGCCGTGGTATCACGGAGATTAACCGTCAGATCTTGGGAATCCAGGGCCACATGTTGCAGGTGGATCATAATTTTTAGAGTTGGCAAACTGCGCGTGCAGATCTCGCGAAGCAAGCAATGGAGAATGTCGCATACATCCTTTCTATCCAGGAATCGGCCCTCATGCAGGCCATTCAGGGTCGCCAGATAGTTGAGATAGATATGAGGAAGGATGTCATGGGTGAAATTGATACGATGAAGGAGGAGTCAGCGGCGTTGATGGGGAGCACATGCTGGAGGCACGCGCACCCCTACTGTTGGAACGGCAACCCCAGAGGATGGTGAGCATTGTGGACGGCAGGTCTGGCGTCGCATCGGGCTAGGTGACGTCGTCAACCTTCCTCGCCGGGCGGTCCTGGGATTCCGTCGCCCATTTCTGGAAGCAGTTGTTTGCCAAGCTGCTTCCCAGATTGCGAACAAACGCGCGCTGGGCGCTGACATCCGGAGCATCCAGATTCAGGCATTCAACTGGAGTAAGAAGGTTTTCATCGATTTCCCGAGCGTCCTGATGGCTTCAATTTCCCACGCGACGCGCGCGCCCGAGGAGCCGTTCATTCTTCCTGATCCAGAGGGCGGGGTGGACCTTGAGCCCCGCGTTTGCCGCGACCTCCCTCGGTCGCTTCGCAAGTTGTCCTACTATTTCGGGAATGCGAGGCAGGCGGCGGCGCGGATCTTCGGGCAAGAGCGCGTCGGTTCCACGAGGCTCGGGGGAGCGATCTGCGTGACCAAGGGTGTCATCCTTTTTCGCATCGCGACGGCCTCCAGCGTCGCCAGCGTCGATGGTGGGGCGTCGGCGGGCAGCGCGAACGCGATGGTGGGCCCGCCTCGCGCTCGCGCCCGCTGCTAGGAGATTTGCCCCTGCCGGCGAGTGCGCCAGCTGGGGAGAGGGAACTCGACGGGGATGGTTCTGCGGCTTCTGCGTCTGCGAGCTCATCTAGGCCCCCGCCTCCCGAGGCGGTGCTAGATGTAACCCAGCTGGCACGGCGTCGCAATCCCCCGCCCCGCTGGCCAGGGCCGCCGGCGGAGCCCGTCGCCCCTTTGCCCGGCTTGCGCTCTGCGCGTGGAACGTTCGCGACTTCTTTGCCCCCGCGCCCCCCTTCCATTCGGGGCGAGATCAAGACTTCCGCGGGCGCAGAGTTTACTGGAGAGGTCTCAGAGTGCATGCTTCCATGAAGCGCATGTGTTCCAGGGCGGGACTGGCGCCGTCAGCTGGCGAGATGCGCGCGGGCACGTCCCGCGGCAATCTCACGGAGGGCGGGGCAGCTGGAGGCGTTGCCACATTGGTCGCTGAGTCTCTTGTTGCATTGCTCTCGCGCGCGGTCCCTGCAGGGGCGGTCGGCGGTTTCTTGTTGCGTTGCTCTCGCGCGCGGCCCCCGATATTCGGCGGCGGGGCGGGACCTTGCGACTGCGGGCGCATGGGTGAAGCCAGGTAACGCCGCCGTGCCGTCGGTGGCCTTATCAGGGGAAGTCAATGAGGAACGCGAATGTGACGTGTTCATCGATAAGACGCACTGGGTGTTCATTCGTTTTGCAGCTGGTCAACAAATCCCAGACAAATCCATGACCTTGGTGCTTGATGCGCGCCGCTATGCGCGGTTGCAGCCTGGCCCAGCCAGGGCCCTATATTCAGATGGAGAGGGCGTTCTTCGCAACGACGCAGCTCGAGCTATTCTCACACGCGCGGGCACCGAGCTTAAGATCCAAGCGCGAGGGCAAAGCGTTACTCTGATATAATCCAGAAATTAGATTTCAGACAGCCCTTGAACATTAATGGAGGAAGATTTGAAACTACACACCTACCATTTCCCCCCCCCCCCCCCCTCTATTGCATGAAGCAGTGCTCGTGACCATGCCAAGCGCAATGCGGAGGCCAGCCGGCATGACTGCCTGACTTGCCAGCGCTGGAACGCGAACGAAAGACGGAGGCGTCTGACCATTCGCGAGAACAGCGGATGCGGGAAATCAACCTTGAAGCTATCACGCAATCAACTGCGGTTGCGAAAGCAAAAGAGCACTGCGCACCAAAACAATACCACCAGGCCAGAAACGCTATTACGATGGTGATTTGGTTGATTACCATTGACCCACCACAACTAAGGACGACTGGGGCGGTTGGAACGGACCACGCCGAGTCGCGCGCAACGCCCCTGGAATAGTGAGGGTCGGCAACCGCGAAGTCGCTGTTCAATGCCCTGACTTGAGGCGCACTCTGTACATCGAAGTGCTAGTGGCACGAGAGCGCTGATCAGATAATACAGCACTCCGAATTGTACTTGCTATTGTCGCAAGTCTACCTGCAGGGAGACCTGCGATGACCTTTGGATATCAATCGAATCAGCAAGGAGACTTGCGTATGACTGCTGCTAGCCAGTTATCGCCTAAGGCACACCTCGCCCTACCGAAACTTCAGCATCGAGAGCGCGGTCGCAGTCCGACTTGCCAAGGGTGCCTATCGGCTACCAGCCGCCACTTGCACTCTCAGATGCACCCTGGCCCACCATGACAACGACGTCGCGCCGGGGTTCCGTTACTGCGAGTCAAACGGCGCAGCCCTCGTGGGTCTACATATAAAAATATTACAGTGTCTGAACTCGCCCAAGCCTCGGGCCGGCTTCGACGAGGACCTCTCGGAATCCGAAGAACATGCAGGCGGTCTTGCTCGAGGCGGGGGCGCTCGACCAGCGGGGGCGCCTGGGCGCGAGCTGCCTTCGCCTGCAGGGCGCCCCCCAACGACTCAGGAATAATCAGAAGCCGACCTCGAGGCTTTTGTCCTTGAAGATCGGCACTCAGAACTGCACGACGAACGAGAGCTTCTCGAGGCCGCAACATGTGAACCACCTCGCATTGCATTTACTACGACGGCACCTGTCCAGACGGCCCTGACCACCGTAGCTAGCGATGACCCGGGCACTCGTCATCGCGGACATGCACGCTACCTTGGCGCAGATGTGTATAATGCCGCCATGCTTTCATACTACGACGAAGACTGGGCTCTCGACGGTGGCGAATATGGACAGTATATTGAGTTACGCATTAAAGCTGGCATGGCCAAAGTCGCGCTCGCGGAACAGCAGTATAGCCTACGACAGAACGATAAGATCACACCGATGTTGATATACGTCTCCGCAGCCGTTGAAAGCGCGGCGGTACCGAAGGATGACGATCTGCTCGCCGAGGCTGAATGCGTGGCCAATCCAGCGCATGTAAGTAAAGCGCTTTACACTGAGCTAAAGATGTGGCTTGACACCAAATCCTTCCAGATGGCATCTCTCCCAGACGCCTCAAACGTTGGGAAAAATTGCAATTTGCCAAGAATGTCAGGAAGATGGCCAGGGCAATCCGGCTAAGGATTGTCTTGTGAGGAGCCATGGACGTAGAAGCTTTGGACGTGGAGACCATCTCGGGCCAGAAGTTCTAGTCAACGCCCGTGGCAGTTCAAGGCGCATGTAACCCTTGCTGAATCATCGCGCCTGCGGACATAGATAAGGCACCCCTGAAGGGCCTCGCCTGCCGCGAGCTTTCTGGGGCCACTGGAGAGCGGGACCGCATCGCATGCTTTGCGTTGCCACCTGGCTCAGCAGCCCCGCTAAGAACTCTTCCTGGGCTTGAGAAATACGACGAAAGTCGGCGTCGCCTGCAGTGCTTGAAGCCAGGTGCTAGGACGAAGGACGCTCCGCGCGCCATCTCCCGTAAGTTTCGCAGCATCGCGCGCGGCTACGGCCTGCGAGCCGCACCTCATGACAAGGGGCTCGAAAAAGTGGAGACCCCACTGACGGCCAAACATGTGGGCGACATCCACATGCTTGGAAGGGAGGAAACGATCGATCGCAACGTGAAAAGCGTCGAAAACACTTTCGGCGCACGCAAGCTTAACAAACATACTCGCACCACTTGCGCCGTCAGATATACGAAGATAGGAAGCGGAGACGCTGTCTTAGATCAGGACGAAGACATGCAGCAACTGCGCCTTATCCAACGCCCCGACCACGCGGTCGCGGAGGCCGAGGAGAAGGCCACGAAACCAGTCGCAGGCATGCTCGTTAGCCTCCGTGAAGCATTGGCGCGTACTCTCATAGCCCAGGCCTGGCTGATGGCATACGTCGTCTCCTTGCAACGGCCACAGGATCCCACTGACGTCCAGGCGCGGCTGCTTAACGCAATTGCGGGTATACTTTAGAGTTGGCCCCAGATGATAGTCTATCCGGCTATGAAACCCACCAGAGAAGTCGACCTACATAGCGACACCGGCTACAGAGAAGTCGACCTACATAACGACACCGGCTACCGACGGTCGACCGGGGACGCTGAGGACGAAATAAAAGTACATGCCATTAGGGATGCCAGTGGCTCAGCGGTCACCGCCCTGATGCTGAAGTTTCTTCATGCTGCTGTTTCCCTCTCCTCTTGCATGGCTGGCGCGCGCCTGCGTGCCAGCTGGATACAAGCAGAATTGTGGTGTGTCTGCCCGCCAGGGGAAAACTCCTCCTCTTCCTTTTCCTCCTCGTCGACCTCCTCCTCCGCCTCCTTCTCCTCCTCCCCTGTTCATTTTTCTCCTGCTCATCCTCCTCCTGCTCCCCCCCCCTCCTCTTCCAGCAGCCAGCCGCCGAAAGACGGATCTACCCCATCCTGAACCATTCGAACGAGCGGTACGCTTTTCATTACGTGCGCCACTCCTTGAATGGGGTCCGGAGGAGGTAGATCAGTCTTTCGGCGGCGGGCTGGTGCTCGCCATCGACATTTCACCAGGCGGGCCCCGCGGCTCGCTCAACTCGTCGCCGCCGTGCCCAGGCTTCCCTGGAACCAGAGCGTTCTCCCTCCTCTTCCTGCGTCGTCCTCCTAGCGTGTGCTGCCTGGTGTAGAGCGCGGTGGTGGACCCCGCGCTTTCGGAGGCATTTTTCCTGATCCCTGATTCTAAACACGAGGCCCACGGGCCCCCCTGAACGCATTCATTCATCCGTCCTCCTCCCCCCCTTGACGTTTGGCTTGCGATGGGCAGTTCGCGAGGCTCCGCGATGTGTGCCATATGCAACCGCCCACTATCGTGCCATTCGCACGCGACTGCACACATGTTACACCACTATGAGGGCGTGGGGTCAAACAGAGACGAGGATGAGGATTCAAACCACGATTCCCCAACTTCAACACTAGATTGCCATATGGTGCTTGTCCACTGCACGTTTGCAATGTTGAGGCAGGATGCGGTTTGTCAGCCTGCTGTTTGTCTTCACGGGATTTGGGTCGGGTGCCTGCAAGTGTCCAGGTATGATAGCTCCCAATATACTATTGTCCTCTTCACTCTTCCTCCTCCATGACCTCGTCATCCTAGATTCCTTCCTCTTCGTTCTCAGCTAGACGCCGACGTTGACAGTGAAGTGGAAGCTACAGCAATTCGTGTTTGCAAAAACCCACGCACCTGGGGCGTATGACTTTCGGTCTGCTTGTCCTCCTCCTTCTCATCCTCTTCCTTTTTTTCGCTGGCGCTCAGCATTGTTTCGCAAAGAGGCAACGACTCCTGTAGGGAATGGATCTTGGAAGTTTGCTGCCGTTCGGGGGCCAATTGGGGCATCCAGGGGCACGGGGACGGTCAAACATCGATTCAGGATGAAGAATTTTTCCAGGGGGCAGCTTTTAGGGTCTAGGACCCGTTTCTTTCATGACTATTTTCTTTCATGGCGGGTTCGCAGTTGGTCTGGTTTTGTTTGGTCTTGGCCAGCACGGTGGAGGCCCTCTGTCCTCTTTGCGTGCCTGAGGGGAGAGGGACAATGCGTGATTCCCAACCATTTTGTGTTGAGTTGGGTCTTCGTTTTGAATCCGCAGCATCCCGCGTCTTCGCCTCCTCTCTTCCCCCTCCTACTTCGTCCCATCCTTGCCCCTGCCCTCCGCGCTTGTCTGCTTCAGCACACCTCTCACACGCGTCGAGGCCCCATAGGGAGCTCCACCTAGCGTCGCAGCAGCAGCGATCGCATGCGTCCCCATGCCCATTTCGGCACACCACTCACACGTTTCGTGGCCCCATCGGGAGCTACACCGAAAACCCCAGTGGCGGCGCCCGCATGCGTCATAACGTCCATCTCGACGCACCGCTTTCGTCCCTCACACGTCTCATAACCCCATGGGTGCATGCGTCCCGAGGCCCATTTCGGTAGACACGTTTCGTGGCCCCACAGGGGGGTCCGCCAAAGGCGTCAGAGGCAGCGCCCGCATGCGTCCCCCCGCCCAGTTCGGCCCCTCTCACGTTCTGTGGCCCCTCCTTCGCTCCACCTGCCTTGCGATGTTCAGGCCTTTTGAGTCCTTCGCCAGGATTAATTGTGTTGGAGACCTGGAGGGGGGCATCGCCCCCCCCTTTGCCAGATCCGCCCCGATATCCTCGTCAGCAAGCGTTACGGGAGAGGAATGGGGGCCGTTTCTGAGGGATCTCGTTTGCAGCGGAGAACGTCTTGGAGATGTTGGGGAGCCCATGCGGAGGCAGGGGAAGGAGGAACAGCAGGAGTAGCAGGAACAGCAGGAGGGACGACATGAGATCAGGAAGACAACGAGCAGCGGGGGAAGGAGGCGGAGGAGGGGTAGGCATGGGGAGGAGCTGGAGCAGGATGGAGACGCAACTAATTAGTAGGGAGTGGAATGCAGCAGGAGGGAGTGAGTGAGTGAGGGAGGGAGGGAGGGAGGAGGAGGAGGAGGAGGAGGACCAGTGTAACCCCAAGACTCATCAACGTTTCAATCCGTACGAATATGCGTGGCGCCAAGGTGAGAGCCACATTTTGAAAACGACCTGCCCTCAATCCGTGAAGCTCTTGCAAAGGTTTAAGACGAATGTGCGCGGCTCTAAAGCGATAGCCACATTTTGAAAGCCACCCGCCCTTAATCCGCAAAGTTGTTGCAACCTTCTTAAAACGAGAGTGCGCGGCGCTGAGGCGAGAGTCACATTTTGGAAGTGACCCGGCCTCAATTTGTGAAACTGATGCTAGTTTTTAGTTTCAGGCACATGTATTGTAAGGAAGGCTCAGGCGAAACGCCCAGCCTGCCATTCCGACCAGCCTCGGGGTGCGACAGGGAGGAGTTATTCATTGAAAAAGGAATGAAAGCTTTGAGGAGAAGCAGCAGCAGCAGCAGCAGCAGCAGCAGCAGGATGATCAGCAGAAGCACGAGGGAGAAGGTGGGATGGAGGGAGGAAGAGAGGCGGCAGGGAGGGAAGAACGGGGTAAGCGGAACAGGAGCACGAGGGAAAAGGCTTAAGGGGGAGGAATGTTACGAGGCGAGGGAAGGGGGAGAGGAGCGACGAGGAATGATTTGGAGGGCAGGAGGGAAAAATGAGGGGAGCAAAGATGTGGGTATGTGTTCACGATTAAAGGGGATGCAGATCGGCCCCACTTCGGTGTCATGCGTTCCCTCGAGGAGGAGGAGGAGGAGGAGGAGGAGGAGGAGGAGGAGGAGGAGAGATGAGAGAGAAGAGAGGAGAGAGGAGAGCGGAGGAGTAGGAGGAGGAGTAGGAGGAGGAGGAGGGTAGGAGGAGAGAGGAGAGAGGAGGGGTAGAGGAGGAGGAGGAGGTTAGGAGGAGAGAGGAGGAGGTGAGAGGAAGAGGAGGAGGAGGAGTAGGAGAGATGAGAGAGGAGAGGAGAGAGTAGAGAGGAGAGGAGAGAGGAGAGAGGAGGGAGGAGGAGGAGGAGGAGGAGGGGAGAGCAGGAGCAGGAGGTTAGGAGGAGAGAGGAGAGAGGAGGAGGAGAGGAGGAGGAGGAGGAGGAGGAGGAGGAGGAGGAGGAGAGGAGGAGAGAGGAGGAGGAGGAGGAGGAGGAGGAGGAGGAGGAGGAGGAGGCGGAGGAAGAGGAGGATAGGAGAAGCAGGGTAGAGAGGGGAGAGAGGAGGAGGAGAGACGAGGAGGAGGAGGAGGAGGAGGAGGAGGAGGAGGAGGATGAGGAGGAGGAGGAGGAGGAGGAGGAGGCCGAGAGAGGAGGAAGGAGACGGGGCTCCAGTCGTAATTTGTCACGAGTCTGTGTTTCGCGACGTCGGAGGACGAGAGGAGGAGGAGGCTGCACGCCGGGCCCTGGGGTGCCGGCGCGCGTCGGCGGGGGCAGGGCGCCCGGGCGGCGGGCGTCGGCTTGCCGCGCGCCGCCAGGATCGAGCGCGTACTTGGACGCCTACATGCGGGACCCGGCCCCGGCCCCTCGGAGGAGGAAAAGGTTTTCCTCTTTTGGGGGCCACCTAGAGGTCGGGGGGTAGCGGTATCGGTACCTTGTGGTTTCCTCAGACCCGGGGCCGCCCCCGCGCCCAGAAGTCGGGAGCCTCGAGACGGGGGTCGATGCAAACGGGGTTCAGCCAGAGCGCCCGATCTTGCAGGAGTCTGCAGGGCCAGGGTCGCACTGCCACGGGTCTGGGCGCAGGATCCTGCAGGATTTTGCGGGACCCTTCGCGTTGACCCGGGTTTGGGTGCAGGATCTTGCAGGATTCTGCAAGGCCTGACTGACCTGGGCTTGGATTGACCCGGGTCAGAAGATCCCCGAAGCATTTTGCATGCCTGCGGTTCGCGCCCGACCCGGCGTCCGCTCGTCGGGGTTCCCGCGCCCTCCGCGGCGCGCCGGGGGGGCCCAGGGCGGGCGCCCAAGGGCAGGCGAGAGCGACGAGGTGGCGAGACAGCCGATGGTGGGCCTGTTTTCCATCACCACCACCATACTTTGGAGGGGAGGGTGTCCTCCTCCTCCTCCGCCTCCTCCTCCTCCTCCACCACCTCCTCCTCCTCCTCCTCCTCTTCGTCGTCCTCCTCCTCTTCGTCCTCCTCCTCCTTCTTCCCCCCTCCAACTCATGGTTGTGGTGGCGGTGGTGGTGGTGGAAAACAAGCCCATCAGCCGACGGCCGCAAGGGCGAGCAGAAGGATCGGGCGGGTGGTCAGGGGGGGGTGGCCTGAAGGGGAGGTGAAGAAAGGAGCCTTTCGGGGCCCCTTTTCGAGCCAACAGGGGCTCTCCAAAGGGCCCCTTCATGGCCATTGTCTTCACTCCCCCATTTGGGTCACCCTCCATTGCCACACGACCGACAGAAGCCTCCTGCTGCTGCTGCTCCTCCTCCTCCTCCTCTACCATCGCTTTTCCTTCTGCTTTATGCTCCTTCCTGTCCCACCCCCCGACGTGACGTGTCGGTAGGGCGGGTTGGGCGTTTCGCTTGAGGCCTCCTCAACATTGATGATCTTGACGTTTTGAAATTTGCAACAGATTGAAGCATGGTAGGCGGTTGGCTTTCAAAACGTGACTCTCGCTGTAGCGCTGCACGCATTCGTCCTAAGATTTCGCAACAGCTTCAAGGCTGGAAGGCGGTTGTTGTTCAAAGTGTGACTCTCGTGTCGGCGCCGCGAACATTGAATCAGTTATGGGAGCCCGCGCCGCCGCCTCCCGCATGCAGCCACGCGCCCAGCCGCATCGCCGCGCCGCTCGGCCGACTGCCGTCGCCCTCCTGGGGCCCGAGAAGATCAGCGTCGGAGGATGGCTCCTCATCGCCGATGCATCGGCGGCTCGCCTCGAGGCGGAGCCCGAATTTCTCCGCACCGATGAGCGCTGAGGCATCGCCGACGACGCCGACCCATCGCCGATTCATCGGCAATGGGTCGGCGTCGTCGGTGCGATCCTCCGACCCCATCTGCTCGGACCCCATCGAGGAGGCCTCCGCCTCCGCCGCCGCCTATCTAGCGATCTCACGGTCGATCGGTCGGTCTCAGTCCTGGCTCACCTCACGAGCTATCCATGGCACGAGCAGCCCATCTGTCGATCAGACTGTCCACCGGCCTCGCTATCTGTGAATACCGATACCACAAGCAACATATCCACCGGTGTCCCTCAGTTTGCTGGTGTCGCTATCTGCCGGTGTCGCGACGCATCGATCGACAACCACGGGGCAACCATAGGCACAGGACAATCACTGAACAGCGTCGGGGCAATCGCTGGACAACCATGGGACAACCGCGAGGCCACTAAGAAGATTGCAGGACAGCCGAGAGACAATCGCGCAGCAACCGCGAATCAACCACAGGACAACCACGGGACAACCGCGTGACAATTTCAGGAGAGCCACAGGACGAACGTGGGGCCGCCGCGGCACAATCACGGGACAACCACGAGGCAACCCCGGCACAATCCCGGGACCACCATCGGGACAACCCTCGGGACAACCATCGGGACAATCATCGGGACAACCATCGGATCGTCCATTTGGGACACGCATCGGGGCAACCCCGTCTCAGGCCCTGGAGGGCTGGGGCCACCGATTCCTCCTGGTGCGACTCTGGCTCCTGGCCAGTGCAGGATAGCTCGCGCTGCGCCGCCTCGCCCGCCCGCGCGTGGCACGGACTGTGGCCGAGACCGATCTCCCGGCCTGGCGGCCCCGTCTCACGTCGGTCTCGCCCCCCCCAATCTTCGGGGGGGGCAGGGAGGGGGGTGGTGACTGGGGTGGGGTGGGGGGTCATCACGGCGGGGGCCGTGATATCCTCCCAGAGTTCATGGCGATTCTTCTTATCTCGATGCGTCCCTGCCTCCGCCCCCCCCCCCCTGGGCCGCGCACACGGTCTTGCAGTCAACCCGCATACAGTAAGGATGACCAACCTTCCAAGGGTGCCCTTGCATCCTTGCCCCCTCGGCTCATCCTGAGCGACTCTCGCGGGCCATCCTCGTTCGAAAAGCGCTGACGAGGGCCTCCAAGGCCCTCGCATCTTCACCGCGCATCCTTATGCCACGAGTTGTCTGTAGCTTCCTTGCCACAGGGGGGTCCTTGCAAAGTACGCGCGTGTGCTGGTCGTTCGCACGATCGCTCTCCAATGGGGCGCAGCGATCGCGCGCGTGACGCGCAAGGCACAGGGCAAGGGCAGATCGCCGAGCCTCCTACCTCGGGCGTTGCGGCTGCAGCACGGGCGCCTCCTGGTGTGGACGAGCTGACCGACGAGAGCACGAAGAGCCACCGCCTGGAAGGCTCGGGCCGAAGGGGCAGCACCGCCGCCGTCGGCAGCCGGGAGCGTGCCGACGACCGCAGGGTGCTCCTTGCAGACCGCCAGCCGAGCCTCCAGGGGGCCACCCGCAGAGCACCGCCGAGGGCCAGGAGCGCACAGACGTCGGCAGGGTTGACACCGCCGGCCGCGTCGCAGGGCGCCAAGGTGGACGACGACGACGACGACGACGACGACGACGACGACGACGACGACGACAACGTGCTGGGCATCGCTGGCCAGCAGCCGAGCCTTGAGTGCACCGAGGGCCCCCAGGCCAGAGGCAGGGGCGCAAGGAGCAGCCCAGGCTTCCCGCAGGACATCACGGGCGACTTCGAGCTTCTCTCTTGCAGAGATTTTCGGGGAGGCATGCGAGCGCTCAGCTGTTGACCACAAGGGCCGCGTCAGCGAGCGGGGGTCCCGCGCGCTGGGCATCGTCTGCGGGCGCGCGAGGGGACGGCCTTTTCTCTCAGGGGCAAGGCTCGAGGGCGTTCAGCTCGGGGAGGGGCGCATGGACCCCCGATCGCCCACTCGTCGCCGATGGGGGCCTGATAGCCCTCCCCGCCCAGGAACGTGCGGATCTGCCATCGGGGGTCTATCGGCGACGTGTCGCCGATGCAAGCTCGACGTTCCCCCCCTCCCCTGAGCAGGTGCTCCCCTCACGTTGTCTCTCAGCTGGGTCCACGAGCGGGGGTTCGCGGGCGCACGAGAAGACGGTCCTTGACCTGCGTCGGCGACGGCAGCTCGGCCAACCTCAGTTGCGCACAGGGGGATAGCAGTAAAATGACGGACCAACAACACACACACCCATACCCATAGGGGGGTCGGAGAGGGCTATGGGTGCGTGTTGTCGGATGGGGGTCCCCGCTCGAACGGGAGCATTCCCTAGGGTCCGACAACTCGCACCCATACCCAAAGCCAGTCCTCCTCCCAACGACCCCCTTATGGGTATGGGTGTGTGTTGTTCGTTCGTCATAAAGCTTCGACACAACGTGAGGTCCGCAGACAACCAGCTGAGCAACGACAGCGCCCAGCTGAGCTGCACACATGTGCACCGGGGGCATGTTGCTTGAACATGCGTACGACGGGACACACAACTGCGATGGCAGCGACAGTGCAGCAGAGCCAGGAGGTGCGGCGCTCGACTACGTACGCACATGGCGAGGCAGGGCATAGTACCCACGAGTTGGGCTGCGGCCGCGTGGAGCACCGTGAGATACCCTGCAGGGCGGGCGTACCTTCGCACGGCGCGCTCTGGCGAGGCCGTGGATGCTCGGGGCGCGGCGGTTTCCGCCACCGTCCTCCTCCTCCTCTCGTCCTCTTTCCGCCATCCCTTTTCCGAAATACTAGCCACCCTATCACACCCCCAGACGTGTCAGTGAGGCGCGCAGGGTGTTTCGCTTGAGCCTTCCTCACCATCTCTAATCTTGATACTTGAAATTTACAATCGTTTGAAGGATGGAGGGCGGCTGGTTTTCAAAATGTGTGTCTCGTTTGTGTACATTCGTCTTACAAGGTTGCAACCGTTTGAAGGATGGAGGGCGGTCGGTTTTCAAAATGTGGCTCTCGCTTTAGTGCCGCTTTCATTCGCCTTGGAAGTTCGCAGCAGCTCAAAAGATGAAGGGCGGTTCGTGTTGAACATGTGGCTCTCGCATTAGCACCGCGCAAATTCGTTCGCGTGTTCAATTATTCGTAGGATTGAACTCGCAGGAATTCGATTTGCACGATTCAGGATTGTCAGGACGCAGCGGTCACGTGAATCCGCGGCGTTGAAGTCCCAGGAACGGTGTTTGGTACGATTGAGGATTCTTAGACGGTTGTTTTCTAATGGGTCATTTCCCGCAATGGCAATGAATATTTAGAGGGACCTGTGAAGAGGGAATGCATGGTTAAGTGCAACGTCGTTGATCCGTCTTGGGTTCGCATTGGTCCTCCTCCTCCCTCTCCTCCTCCTCTCAACCCACCTCCTTCTCTCCTCCACTCCTCTCGCCCCGCTATCCTCCTGCATGTTTTCATTGCGAACTGATTGCGTGCCACCGCCCAGCATTGCTCTACGTGCAGTGTCTGTGCACGGGCGCGCTTGCAATCGCAATGATATTGGCTGGGTCCCGCTCCACCACTACGAGTTTGAACGAAGATCTCGCGCATGCAGGTTTTGGTCGCCTCCTTCTGACGGGTCTTGTTCACCCCTTTCTCAGGGGTCCATCTCGATTCGATCGATCCGGCTCGGTGTCGAATTCGGCTGTCCCGGTCGTGTCCGGTTCCGATCATATAATAGTCCGACGATCCGATGCGGTTTGATGCTGGCACGGAGTCGTCGTGTATCCAGGGGCAGCCGATGCGGTCCGATTCCGGCCCCGTGTCGACACGGCCTGGTTCGATGCACGTTCGACGCTGACTGATCATGCCTTCTCCCTCGCTCCTGATTCGATGTTGACTGATCGTGCCTTCTCCCTCGCCTCGTCTCTTCCCTGAGGATGCCATTCCTGGGAGGCTCAATTCAGCATCCTCGCTGATGCATTTTTGCTAGGAAACTTGCCTCATCTGACATCATCCAAATTTAGTAGCTCCCGCTTAATACCTGGCCGATCTGGCTTAATCCCAGGCTCAAACCAGCCCGATCCGGCGCATTGACCTTCGAATTATGCTTGATCGCCCCTGATCGTTCTGATGAAGACCTCCCAGGAGTTGCCTTGGGGCAGCCGATCCGATTCGATTTCGACTCCGTGCTGATCCAGCCAGATCCGACTTGCGTTCTGATTCTATCCGATTTCCCGATTCGATGCTGGCTGATCCTGCCCTTCGCCCTGGCCCCCCTCCCCCAGCAGAGCTGAGGACAGGCCCCCAAACCCCGCGGCCGAGTGTCCCCAGCGGACTGCGCCCCAAGGACATTGCGCGCCCGGTCGTGCTGCCGGCCCTTGCGACGTCGCCTCGCAAGAAGGTCTCACTGTCTTCGATGCCCATGTCGGCAAGGCGAGCGTTCCCCGAGCTGGTCAAGGGGAGGAAGGTTTTCTTTTCCCCTGTGGGAAGGAAGAAGTACGGATAATTACCGCTACCCTTCCGCCGTCGTCACGGCTGGAATCGCCTCGAAATTTGGTCAGGGCGCATCCCAGAAGAGGTCTGTGAAGTAGCGGTATCAGTACCTCTTTGTCCTCCCATTCGCTCTTCTCCCCGCCCTTTTCCTCCCTCCTCTTTCCCAACCTCGTGTTTCCCCGTCTCCTCCCTTCCTCATTTCGTATCCCTCCCTTCGTCTCGTTCCTCTCGCTCCTCCTCTCTCAATTTCCTCCTTGCTCCTATTCTAGACGCTTGGCGTAACCCCGCCAGCCGATCCAGAAACGATGCCCAGGCGAGTTGCCCTGATCAGGGATGTTGAGGAGCAGGCAGTGGAGGATGGGGGAGGAATCGGAGGAGCAGGAAGAGGAGAAGGAGGGGGAGGGCGAGCAGAAAGCCCCGAGGCCTCTTGGATGTCGCTTCGGATGTTTCTTGAGAGCATCTTGGAGTCATGTTGGAATGCCTGAAGAGCCTTTTGGTGGTCCTGGGGGCCTCTTAGAGCGTCTTGAATGCCTTGGGGGAGCTTCTAGGGGGTCTCTTGGAGGCCTTTTGGGTACATTTTGGGGGCCTCGTGGGGCCTGCTGGGCGCCTCTTGGGGCCCTTTGTGGGCACTCTTGGGAGCGTTGGGGGCCATCGTGGAGGAGTTCGATCAAAGAAGGGGCGATACCATATCGGTGTCCACCGACCAGGAGGCCACAATGGGCCCAAAACCAAAGTCAAGTCAATGATGTTTGCCTTCTCGCCGAGGTCTTCTTGGACGCTTCAATCGGTCGCGATCCCCCCCCCATCTGCGTTTTGTATGGTTTTTGTCAGGGATGCTGGGAGTGGTGACCCGCATGGGGTCGGCATGGTTCCGAGTTGGCCGCCGGCCGGGCGGGGAGGGGGTGTATATTAATGGCGAACAACGATAAGCCCCTCCCAGAAGGGGATGGTGGTTGGAGGAGGAAGCGCTGTGAACCACTCACGCACCAAAGGGCTGGTAGGATCCCCTCCCCTCCCTCCTTTCTCGTGGCATCGCTCGGACGTGTGCACTTTTTCTCGGCGGGGATTATTAAGGAACATCCTGGATCATCCAGCGAAAAAAACACGCACGAAACCGAAAAAAACACAGGGAATGGACGTCCGAGCGATGGCGAGTTCTGCTCCTTCCGTACTAATTCCCCCCCCCACCCCCTCCATGCATCCTTCCATCGTGCTTTCATCTCAGCTCCCTCTTCCCTCGCCCACCTCCCTCCTCCTTTCCCCCTTCATCCCATCTCGTCTCCATCCCTCTCCCTTTCCCTCTTCCTTTCCCTCCCTGTCCCTCGTCCCTTTCCTTTCCCTCCTCCCCCCTCTTCCACTCCTTTCCCTCCTCCTTTCCTTCCCTCCTCGTCCTCCTCCTTCTTCCTCGCCCCATTCGGTCTCGTCGTGGACCCCCCGCCCGGCGCTCGGGCTCCAGCTCGTCCTGCACGGGGGGGGAGAAGACGGCTCGCGCCTCCTGCTCCGCGGCCTCGGTCGAAGCCCTGGCCTCCTCCTGGGAGGTGGCGCGAGGGCACGGTGAGCAGAGTATCGGCAATCGAGGGTGCAGGCCACTGAGCGTGTTTTTCGTCCTTGCTGTGCCTCCTGGAGCGTATTCGTCGCTGCGGCTGGATTCGCCTCGGGATTCTGGTCAGAACGCGCCCCATGATGGGTCGGGTGGGGTCTATCCGAAGAAGATGTCGGCGTCTCGCTCAGCGCAGAGCGCGAGTTTGGGAGACCTGGAGACGGACCCCATCTGCTGTCAAGTTGTGAATACATAGCCACTGCGTCTGAGAGTGTTGGGTTCCCTTCCCCAGGAACCAGAGACGCAGTAGATATGAGTAAAAGTCTGGCCCCTGGAGGCTAGCTTGTTTTATTCATATCCACTGCGTCTCGGCCTTTTGGCGTCCCTTCCAAGAAAGTCCAAGACGCAGTGGATGTGGATATAATTATTGCCGCAATTCAGTCGCATGGTGGTTTGTGAGGACCTCTCCTCCTCCCCCTCGTCCTCCATCGGCTCGGGTTGGTCCAGCCGAGCCTGTGCCCGTGTAACGAGCCTGTTGGGTCGATGGTCTGACCCCTCGGCCTCCAAGAGGACTGAAACGGGGATAAGAAGGACAACCAGGAATCTAGAGATGATGAGGACGTCGCTGCCAGCGGGGGGGAAGGGTCTGTCCAGAGTCTTCTGCATTGTTGGCGATCCTTTTGTTGGCGTATATCGTACGCTTCCTTTCCGTGTCAGCCGCATCCATCTCTTCATCATCCACATAATGTCCATCAGTATTTTGATAATTTTATTGAAGGGCGATGTTTGGGCAATATATATCTATTCATGGCATCCCATCCAATTACCAGTGGCAACATACAATGCACGTCTTCCAGACCAGAGGCTACGCGCGCATCCGCGTTGTTCTAGTGATTTTACGCATCGGTAGGTCGCTCGAGTTTGCCCCACTTTCACAGTATCGCATATCCTCTTGGCCCCCTCCGATGCTCACTTCGGCCATCATACATCTCACATACTCCAGTTATCCATTAGTATGGTGTTATGTTATTTGTGCTTCTCAGTCCCTCCTCTGTGTCCCTCCCGCATTTCTCTATCCCCCATCCCCCCATCCTCCCTCACTCGTCCATCCGCATTCTCCCCCTCCTCGTCGTCTCCCTCCTCCACCTTGCTGCCTGTCCTCCTGCTCCAGCCCCCCTCCCTCGGTGTCCGTCCCCCCCCCTGTCCACCTCGGCCACCTCGCCACCCATCGCCCCCGCCCCCCCCCCTCCAGAGAGAGAGAGAGAGTGTGTGTGTGTGTGTGTGTGTGTGTGTGTGTGTGTGTGTGTGTGTGTGTGTGTGTGTGTGTGTGTGTGTGTGTCTGTGTGTGTCCTCCTCCTCCTCCTGCTCCTCCTCCTCCTCCTCCTCCTCCTCCTCCTCCTCCTCCCTCCCTCCCTCCTCCTCCTCATCCTCCCAGGCCCGAGTCCTTTGCGCAGGGTGTTTGGCCCCGCTTCCTCGGCGGCCCGCCGCGGTCCCCCGCCAATGGCGGCCGCCCCGCCGCGGCGAGCTCCCGGGCGGCGGCTGCTGCTGCTGTCGGCGGCCGCCCTCGGCGGCCCGAGGCTCGCCGAGGGGCGCCTCGGCGTGGCCGCCGTGCTGACCCCGGCGGGCCTCGGCGACTTCCTCCGCCCGGAGGGTTCCAAAGGCAGTTTTGGGGGAGGGGGTTCTCCAGAGAGCCCCCCAGCCTGCGAACCTCGTCAAAACAGGGGGTGCGGAGCCCCTGGGGGACCCCTCCTGCCCTGACCTTCCAGGAGGGCTGAAAAAAGCACCCGACCAAAAAAACGTTCCTAAAGCTATTCTACGTCTTGGTTTTAAGGCGTTTCGCCCAGTTTTCTTAGTTTTTCGGCCTCCAGTGCTAAAAAATGCTCTCTGGAAGGTCAGGGTGGAAAACCCCCTCCCCGAGAACCCCCTGTGGAACCCTCCGGTCCGCAGCAACGACAGGGTTCGCGGCTGCGCGCAGAAGGGGGCCGAGTGGGGGGGCACAGATGCTTTTCGCTGGGGTTGGCTTTCGCCGGGCTTCGTTTCCCCGGGCTTAGTTTCCCCGGGCGTCGTTTCGCCGGGCTTCGTTTCGCCGGGGTTGGCTTTCGCCGGGGTTGGCTTTCGCCGGGGGTTGGCTTTCGCCGGGGGGTTGGCTTTCGCCGGGGGGGTGGCTTTCGCCGGGGTTGGCTTTCGCCGGGTTGGCTTTCGCCGGGTTGGCTTTCGCCGGGTTGGCTTTCGCCTGGGTTGGCTTTCGCTTGGGTTGGCTTTCGACGGGGTTGGCTTTCGCCAGAAGTGCTGGGCGCGCCGGAACGAGCACGCGTGAACTTTATTTAACGGGCGGGTCGGGTCGGGTCGGGCGGACCCTAACGGGCGGGACGGGTCCGGTCGGGTCAGGCGGACCCTGACGGGCGGGTCTGGTCGGTCGGGCGCGAGACTAAAGTGTGGGGTCGGGTCAGGCGAACCCTAACGGGGGGGTCCGGTCGGGCGGGTGGACCCTAACGGGCGGGGCGGGTCGGGCGGAAGTTAACACGCGGGTCTTGTCGGGCGGGCGGACCTTAACGGGCGGGACGGGTCGGGTCGGGTCGGGCGGACCTTACCGGGCGGGTCGGATCGGGCGGGCCGGACTCGAAAGTGTTGGGCGCGCTCGAGCGAGCACGCGTGAAACGTAACGGGCGGGCCAGGTCGGGCGGGCGGATCTTAACGGGCGGGTCGGATCGGTTCAGGTCGAGCAAACCCTATACGGGCGGGTCGGGTCGGGCGGGCGGGACACTAAAGTGTGGGGGCACGCTCGAGTGAGCACGCGTGAGCCCTGACGGGCGGGTCGGGTCGGGCGGGCGGACCCTAACGGGCGGGACGGGTCGGGTCGGGCCGCGCGGACCCTAACGGGCGGGTCGGGTCGGGCGGGCGGGGCACTAAAGCGTGGGTCACGCCCGAGCGACACGCGTGAACCCTAACGGGCGGGTCGGGTGGGGCGGTCGGACCCGAACGGGCGGGACGGGTCGGGTCGGGTCGGGTCGGGTCGGGTCGGGCGGACCGTAACGGGCGGGTCGGGTCGGGCGGGCGGGACACTGAAGTGTGGGGCACGCCGGAGCGAGCACGCGTGAACTTCAATGGGCAGGTCGGGTCGGGTCGGGCGGACCCTGACGGGTGGGATGGGTCGGGTCGGGTCGGGCGGACACTAACGGGCGGGTCGGGTCGGGCGGGCGGGACCCTAACGGGCGGGACGGGTCGGGTCGGGCCGCGCGGACCCTAACGGGCGGGTCGGGTCGGGCGGG
The DNA here is from genome assembly GCA_963575745.1 of Prorocentrum cordatum. NCBI lineage: Eukaryota > Dinophyceae > Prorocentrales > Prorocentraceae > Prorocentrum > Prorocentrum cordatum. The sequence goes on from CAUYUJ010008458.1 coordinate 489,809, forward strand.
CGGGGCACTAAAGTGTGGGTCACGCCCGAGCGACACGCGTGAACCCTAACGGGCGGGTCGGTGGGGCGGTCGGACCCGAACGGGCGAGACGGGTCGGGTCGGGTCGGGTCGGGCGGGCGGGACACTGAAGTGTGGAGCACGCCGGAGCGAGCACGCGTGAAATTCAACGGGCAGGTCGGGTCGGGTCGGGCGGACCCTGACCGGTGGGATGGGTCGGGTCGGGTCGGGCGGACACTAACGGGCGGGTCGGGTCGGGCGGGCGGGACACTAAAGTGTGGGGGCGCGCTCGAGTGAGCACGCGCGAACCCTAACGGGCGGGTCGGGCCGGGCGGGCGGAACGGGCGGGACTGCTCGGGTCGGGTCGGGCGGACCCTATCATGCGGGTCGGGTCGGGCGGGCGGGGCACTGAAGTGTGGGGCGCGCTCGACTCAGCACGCGCGAACCCTAACGGGCTGGTCGGGTCGGGCGGGCGGACCCTGACGGGCGGGACCACTACGACGACAACGACCACGACGAGGACGACGGCAACGACGGCGACCAGGAGGACGACGACGACAGCGACAACGGCGAGTACGGCGACGTCGACAACGGCTAAGACAACGTCGACGACCACCACCACGACAATAACACGACGACGACGACGACGACGACTACGACGACGATTCCCCGTCCTCCCGTTCCCCTCCTGGTCGCCCTCCTCCGGCCCGCGGCCCTATCCCAATATTCATGCCCGTCGCCCGCGCTCCTGATGGACGCGGGAACCCAGGCGAAAACGAGCCCAGGCGACAGCCAACCTGGGCGACAGCCAACCTGGGCGAAAGCCAACCCGGGCGAAAGCCAACCCGGGCATAAGCCAACCGGGCGAAAGCCAACTTGGGCGAAACGAACGGGGCGAAACGCACTGGGCGAAAACCAACCCGGGCGAAAAACATCTACGCCACTCCTGAGACGGGACCGCGCAATCGTGTGCGTGTGCGTGTGCGTCTGTTCGTGTGTTCGTGCTTGTGTGTGCGTGTGCGTTTGCGTATGCTTGTGTGTGGTGTGTATACAGGGCGCGTGTTAAACAGTGGGTTGGCGATTTCGTGGACAGTTTCCGTTTTGATTCCTTTTCCAGCAAGGGCGGGACGATGACAGAACGAGGGAAGACGAACACAACACGAAAACGTAAATGTTGTTCAGCTCGCACCCTCTGTATGTGTTTGCTACCCCGCTCATTTCCGTCGGCACCATGCAGCCTGTGCAAGTCCTCGTTGCGTTGCTTGCGTCGTTTTGGGGGGCTGCATGGGGAGAAGGGCACCCGTTGGCGCCGACGCTTGCTTTGAGGGTCCTCGGAAGGCGCTCCCAGCTCTTGAGGCCCTCCTGCCCTGTGGGAGGGGCTTCTCGGCGGCCTCCACCTCGTGAGAGGGCCCGATCCCTCCCAAGGAGCCCCCTCTGCCTCTAGAGAAGGCCCGCCCACCCCTCGCCCTGCCCTAGGGGAACAAAAAGTGGCATAAAAACTCGGAGGTCCACGGATTTCTCGGATCGGCGCTGGACCCCCCTCCCTGGCGCGCGGAGCGCGCCAGGGGCGGCGCCGGAGGCGCCGCTGGGGGGCCCCAGCGCCGATCCGAGAAATCCGCGCCGACCTCAGAGTTTTTATGTTTATGCCACTTTTTGTTCCCCTGTGCCCCCCCCTCCTCTGCGCGCCGGCGGGAGGTGCTGGTGGACTTTGTGGACCAAGCAGACCCGAACTGGGCCGAGCTCTCTGGGGAGATAGACGCGGCTGCCCGGAGCATCCGAGACCTCGGATGCAAGGTGCCCTTTGTCAAGTTTGACGCCAGGCAGGACTGGGCTCTGGCAGAGAGGTACGTACCCCAGCGCAAGTTCCCCCAGTTGCTCTGGTTCGTGCACGGGCAGCCGACCAAATACCATCACACCCTGCGAAAGATGAAGAACATCGTGGACTTCGTGATGGCTCTGGACCGCGACCCGATTGAGACTGCGCAGTCCGAGGCGGATATCCGCAGATACGATCGCGCCATCTACGCACAGTTACCAAAGTCGTCCCCGCACTTCAAGACCGGGTGTTGCTAGAAGTACCCCTGGCCCAAGGTACACCCGGGATTCTCGGGGTAGCCCAGACGGCCTCCAGGGCACTCCTCACGAGGCCCAGAGGGCCCCAGGGGCTCCAGAATGGAGCGAAAAGCTGGGGGCACCTTGGGTTATGGTGCTCCAACCTACTTGAACCTTGATCACCAGAAAGAATTTCGAGCGCCAGAAAAAGTACCGCAACTACAGGATTTTCACGTGTCGGGCCCTGGGAGACACTCGCCCGACACTGTTTCGACACTGCTTCGACACATTTTTGACATTTCTCTGGGTGCTCGAAATAACTTCTGGGATGCGGTCCTCATGTAGGATGGGAACAACATAAACCTTGGGCCAGGGGCACTTCTAGCAACACCCGACAAGACCCTCGAGGTAGTGGCGGCGCAGCACATGGACGCTGTAGCCGTGCTCCACAGAGAAGCAGATGTCGAGAATGTCACCTTCGTCTCCGAGAGGGAGGGCGAGCAGAGCATTCGATACGACGGCGATTTCACGGCCTCGAGCCTAGAGCAGTGGGTCCGCAACAGGCTCACGAAGTCGGAGCCGATACCGAGGTCCCCGGACATGTACGGGGGTTCTTTGATAGCGGTGGGCCACACCTTGGAGGAGATTGTGATGCAGCCCTCGACCCCGATGGCGGACAAAAAAGACGTCTACCTGATGGTATACGCCTCGTGGTGCGGCTTCTCGCGAAAATTCATGCCCATCTGGGAAGAGTTCGCTATCAGAGCTTCGAGGGTGCCGCACCTATCTGTTGTCAAGATGGACGGGTCCCTGAATGGCTCTCCCCTCCAAGATCAAGGTTTCAAGTGGGAATCCTACCCGAAGGTGCTATTTCTCCGGGCTGGAGATACCACGCCAGTTGCATTTGATGGAGAGCGATCCGTCAAGCATCTCGCTGCTTTTGCCAACGAGCACGGCAGCAAGGCTTTCGACCTTGAGGACGAGGTGAACCAGACCCGCTTGGACAGGGCGTTGCGCATGGATGACGACGAGGGAGAGTTATGACCTTCACACGACGAGGGAGAGTTATGACCTTCACCTTGTAGGGACTCGTGGCTCTCGGGGCTCATCCTGGTTCAATGGAATTCAGATGAGTACACAGTTGGTGCCTGCGCTCCGGCTTGCCAGCAGGTGCCCTAGAGATCTTTCTCACTGCCCGATGTCGCCTGGGACCCGCTGGAGCTCAGGCACCCTGACCAGTCAAAGCATTGACGAAACATCCGCCCCGATAGTTCTCAAAACAGTGCATCTACTATCGCAGAGCGTTCTCGGGCCTTCTCATATCCGATCGGCAGTTCCTTCATCCTGTTGCTAATGCTCATCATCCTCATCCATCCTGGGCCTTTGGTGGGTCCCGCTGGCGCCGTCTTGGGGACATGAGCCATGTTTGGCGCCACTTGAGGACATCTTGGGGGCTGTCATCGGGCCCTGTTGGGCCGTCTTGGGGCGCTTTGGGGGGGAAATCTTGGGCCATCTTGGGGACAAATTCGATCTTTGTGGCTCTCCTGGGGCCGTCTGAAGCCCTCTTGGGCTGTTTGGGGTCCTCGTGGGCAGTTTTGTGCCCCTCTCGCTCCGGAGGCCAGCATGGGGGCTTTGGGGAGGGCCGTCTTTTCTTTGGGCCGTCTTGGGCACCTTTTGGAAACCCATTGATTTGCCTTCTGTGTTTTCGAGGCGGTCTTTTGGCAATATTGAGCCCAACAGCTTGGGAGCCCGGCATGATTGTTCTACATATTATTCCCTGTGGTTCTGATGGTTTGGATCTTCATGGGGCCTTCTTGAAGCGTCTGGGGCCACATAGGAGGCCTCTGTGGGCCCTCTTGCGCTTCTTGGGGCTATCGTGGAGCCCTTTCGACAGTCTAGGGACACTCTTGTGGCGCTATGACCCCACGTTGGGCAGACTTGAGGTCCTTAGTGACCGTCTTGAGTCCAGCAAGCAGGTTGACGCAACAGTCCAGCAGGGTCGGCCGAATCGGTATGCCCCGACGTGGAGATAAGATGGGCAGTTACATGATGCTTCTTTACATTATAATCGTTCACGCTTCGCGTATCCCCACCAGCCCTGGCGGGCCACGAGCTCCCGCCAGCCCGGGGTATACCCCTAGTACCCTCTCACGGGTCCCCGCCCTCCCCCGGCGCAGTCAACACCACGGCCGTGTCCCCCATAGTCTGGCAAACCCAGGCGGCTCTGCCAGTGCCGATTGCTTCCCTACACTCGGCGATGGTGCTGCCCATGACGATACGAACGACTTTCCTCTCACTGGGGCCTGCCCCAGGCGGGGCCCCTTGGCACGCCACTTCGGCTCCGCGCCCAATACCGCCTCGGGCGCGCCCAGCTGGGGCTGTCGGCTCGCTCCTGGCACTCAGGAGACCCAGCTCCTGGACCCCCCTTTGCGGCTTCTCGCCCCCTGGATGACCGCCGCCCCCACCCCGGCCCGCCTTAGGCGCCGCTTCGGGGCCTGGTCCCCACTCCAGTGGGGTAACCCGTACTGCCCCTCGCGACAACGAAATTTGCAGCCTAGTGCTGCCCTACACCTCGTGGCCGGTTGCTGCGCTCCTGCCACTTCCCGCCTCTCTACACCACCGAGCGACCGATCGTCGCCTCCCACCTCACCTGCCCCATCGGGGCTGTTCCCTGCCACTACGCGACTGTCAGTCGCCTCCTTCCGCCACTCCTCTCCGCACCCCTGGCTGGTGCCCTTCCAACGCTCCACTTTGCGGCTGCCGCCGCTGCCCCGCGTCCGCCCCCCGCCCGCCTCCTGGTTCCCGTCCCCCACAGATGCGTCACCCCATTCCGCGGCTGGCAGCTGCTTTCCCCACGTCCGCGCCCCGCCCGCCCCCTTCCCCCCGTCCCCCACGCCCGTCCCCCATGCGTCTCCAATTTTGCGTGACTGTCAGTCGCTCCACTGGCCCCACCGCCGGCTGAGGCCCACCGCCCCCGGCCTCTCTCCGCCTCCGCCGGCACCCCCCCCCGGTCCTCGACCTTGAGACTCCAAGGTCGATCTATAGTGCGGGGTCGAACTATAGATCGACCTGGCACTTTCCTTGGGTCGCACTATAGTCCAACCCATGATTTTTGGCCAGGTCGTACTTTTCTTCGCTCGCGCATTGTTAAGGATCCCCTGAGTGAGGGGGCATGCGTCCCCTGAGCGAGGGGTATCGGCTGCATCACATTGCGCGCATGTTACAACATCCCGCAGCTGCGAAGGCTCGAGGGCACATAGCGCTACTCTTGCTTGCGCGCACTGGGGGTGGGCAATGGTCAAGGGCAAGACGGAGGTGAAGATACGGGCTTCTTCTGTGACAGAGGAACAGTTGAAGCCGCTCGTGAAACAGCACATTGATCTCATCGAAAAATGCCAACTGCAAGGGGGCATAGATGACTTCATGAAGAACAACATGCCGTTTCTCTTGCCGCTTGCGCAGCTCACCACACGCGTCAAATGGAAGAACCTCCAGGACGTCGTGTTGAAGCAGAAGCCGAACATGCACCAGGAAGAGTGTAGGCGTTTCTGCCAGGAGGTGGCCAACGCTTTCAGCCATGTTTGCAACAAGTTCTACATCGCCAAGACGGGGGGGAAGCTGGAGGCGCACGCAAAAATGCTTGGGGTGGCAATGGGGCTGCAGCCTGGCAGGGCAAGCCCAAGCACAGGAGAGAGCAAAAAAACGCGCCGACAGCAGCTCCGACATAGAGATGAACCCTCCAAAATCTTCCACGGCCGCCGCGTCGTCCAGCGCAGATGGGGGCAGCAGGCGCAATGTCATCAAGAACGCCTTCGGCATCAGCCCGCCTCCGAAACCGGCAGGGAAGAAACAGAAGGTTGCCGCGTGGAGCCCGATGGTGGTGTTCTCGTCGCAGGAGGACGTCGAGCTCGCTGACCCGCCCGCCGCGGCCCCGAAGGAGGATCGGAGGGGGCGGGCAGGGTGGGGAGGGGGAGGGGGGCAGTTTTGATTTTTCACGGCGTAACCGAACCCCTTCGGGAGGGGAGCTCGGGAGGGGCAAGTGAGAGACCCGCCCCAGGATCCCCTGGCCACGTATTTCGATTTCAACTCCGAGCGATGTGCGATGAAGTTCGCAGACAGGGAGGAGCGGGGAACACTGACGAAAGGAGGCGATGGTTTCTTGGATGCCGTGTTTCCCGACGGCAGGACGGAGAAGACGGAGCAGCCCAACGCCCTCCTGGCAGCAAGAGCGGCAGCCGCGCAGGCGAAGGCGAAAGCGTGCAAAAAAGGGAAGCCAGCAGGACATGTAGTGGCAAAGAAGCCTGCAATGAGAAAGCCCAGTGCAGCCGCCGCGAACACGGAGACGGACCAGGACGATGAGGGGGGGGAGGAAGAGCAGCTGGAACCCGATGAGCCCGTGGATGCTGCAGATGAGCCCTCGGTCGGCGCTGGGCCCCCCGCTGGCCACGCCGACCGCGGGTACAGCGTGATGTACTACAAGAGGGACCACTCTATCGGGTTGAAGCGGACGCACGGTGAGAAGAACCAGTTTGTGAGTTTCGGCGGGAAAAAGTACAAGGACACCTTGGACGAGGCCACGCTCAGGGAGATCGGCGCAGAGCTGAAGAAGGCCTTGGTCGACGGCACCGTGGCTGACACCAAGGAAGCTGCTAAGGCGGAGGCTGAGCGCTTAGTGGCACAGCGCTTGGGCGACTAATCGCATCCATCCTCATCATCGCATCCATCATCATCATCGTCCTTACCGTCTTCATCGCCATTGCCATCGCCATACCCGTTGGCAGAGCGCCCTCTCCAGTGCTAGACGACACCCCCTCATCGCAGGGGCGCCCCTCCGTGAGGGGGCCGCGCGATGGATTGGCGAGTGATGGAACCCCTTAAGAGGGGAACCCCTTAAGAGGGGCTTCAGCACACTCGCGATAAGACAGGGCAACGGCCCCCTCCGAGAGGGGACCCCTCGGGGAGGGGATCAAAGGTGCGGCAGTCTGCTTACTCATTATGTGTGTGGCATTGCGTTTCCTCCTCGTTCCATCCCTCTCCCATTTGCTTTCATGTTCTTCATCCGCAACCGTTCGACAGAGCTGACGCCCAGCGCGCTTGGGGGCCAGCCCCCCGCCCCGAGCTCGCGGCCATGCGGGCGCTCATCGTGTGCCTCTCGGCGCCCCAGGCCGCGCGGAAGCAGAATGCAAGGGGGGAGTTGGGGCAGGATGAGGAGAAAAGTAAGAGTGACGGCCACTTGTTTGGCCATCTGGGCGATGAAAAATCAATCCAGCAGCCGAGTTTTAGACCCACTTTTTTTTTAGCAAAAAAGGGGGGTCTAAAATTGGACGAATTCCTATGACATTCCATTGCATTCACCCGCCCGAAGGGCCTCCCACGAGGCCCCCAGATTTTAGCCTTTTGAGTCTGACTAAAAACTTTCGGCCGCAACCGTTCTGGACCCCAGGCTTCCGGCATGATGATGTCGGGCGGCTGCGGCGGCGGGCTGCCTCCAGAAGGCGGTGGCGGCGGCAAGCGGCCTCGCGAGGAGCTGGGGGTACACGTGGTTAAGGCGCCCCTTCCTGAGGGGATCCGTTTACAGAGAAGGGGATCCGTTTACAGAGACCCCTGCCAGAGGGGATTATCGATAGAACCTCCCCTTCCTGAGGGGATTCATTCACAGAGACCCGTGACCCTTCCTGAAGGGATTGATTTACAGAGACACCCTGCAGGACGGGCACGCGCCTGTCTTTGAGGTCGACGACGACGACAGCGAGGCGGAGGAGGAATTCATGCTGGACTTCCAGGACCAGGAAGCGGTACACCCGCTCGTCCCACCGCTTGTGGCTTCGCAAGATGAACTGCAAGAAGTGTTGGCAGTGCGGCAAACACACCTTCTTCTCGGTGTGCGTTGGCAAGACGTGCCAGGAACACCACGCGACCCAGTGGTTCCACGAGCACGGCGACCGCGACCGCAACGGGAGGAGGTGGAGGGGCGGCAAGAGCGAGGTCGCCAGAGCCAGGCAACGCAAGGGTGCAAGTGGTGGGGAGGGGGAACCCTCAAACATTGAGGAATGAAGTTATGTCGGTTTGATGTTTTGATTTTCTCAATGTTTATCCTGGTCAGTTTTCTGCGCCTGCCAGGCACTGGCAGCGGAGGTGCGATACCAGGGAGGCGGTCTTGGTCGGCCTGCTGCAGGACCGCACCCCCCCCTCTGCCCCGCGCTGCCAAGAAGGGAGGGCCCCTGTTTGAGGGGATAAACGAGGGGGGACCGAATAAACGCAAGAAGAGGCCCCTCTCATGGGGGTGAGCTTACTTCGTCGTTCCCCGACAGGAGCAGCAGAACGAAACAGCAGCGCAGCCGCCGCCCCCGCAGGGGGGGGCAACGCCACCGATCGGCCCGCCACCCGCAGCACTGTTAGCAGCAGCAGCGGCTGGACACCCCGCAGCAGCAGCAGCAGCAGCAGCACCGCCCGCAGCAGCAGCAGCAGCAGCGGCAGCACCTGCCGAAGCAATGCAGGTTGACGGATCCGACGACGGAGCCCGAGAGGGGGAGGAAGAAGAGGAGGATGAGGGCGAGGAGGAAGAGGGCATGGAGGAGGAAGCGGAGAGAGGAGCTGATGAGGCTAGAGGAAGAGCACGCAAGGCAGCATCGGAGGCTCTTGCGGGCATTGAATCGCACGGAGGCGGCGCAGAGGTGCGTCGAAAGGCACAAGGAGCGCCTTCGGCAGGAGCAGGAGCGCAGGGCAGAGCAGGAGATCATCCGCCTGAGGCGGGCGCAACAACCGCAGAGGGACGCCGCGCTGAGGCGGGAGGCAGAGGCCCGCCTGGAGCTGCAGAGGGCAGCAGAGGCCGCCGAAGCGCAGGCGAGGACGAGGCTGCTGGCTGCCGAAGCGGCCGCACGGAGGGCGGAAGAGGCGGCCAAGGCTGCCGCGGATGCGGAGGACGCAGCGCGGGCCAAGGAGGAAGCGGAGCAGAAACAGAAACGAGAGGCAGAGGAGCGGCAGGCGGCAGAGACGGCAGCGCCAGAAGCGGCAACACCAGCGCAGCCAGAGACGGGCGCAGCAACGGCGGACGCAGCCAGGGCGGACGCGGAGAACGCAGACAACAAAAAGAAGGACCCCAACGCAAAAAAAAAAGGCCCCGCGCGGACCAGGCGGGGGGCAGACCCTCGAAAGGAGGGAGGGGCGACAAAGACAAGGACAAGGACACTGAGAAGGACAAGGGCAAGCGCCCGAAGGCGACCTCTAAGAGGGGCTAGGACCGCTTCTCCATCCTCCTTGTCACTCTTCCTCCTGCTCCTGCTTGTCGCCCGCCCTCCTCCTTGTCCATATCCCTCTTGCTTCTGCTCTTCCTCCTTGTCAATCTTCCTCCTGCACCCCCATCCGCCCCAGGACGGCGCGCCCTGAGCCGCGGGGCGACCGCGTCGGCGACGGCGCCGACATCCCTATACATTTGCGCGGCCTCTCGCGCCAGAATAGAGGCGGTACGGGTTAAGGGGGCTCTGATTGACTGTGGCCCCTTCATTGCAGGGGCGCGCGCGGCTGCCCCTGGCAGAGGGGGCGGGCGATCACGAAACCGATTATCTTAAGGGGAAATTCTCTTTGGAGAATTCTCTTAAGAGAATTCTCTTAAGAGAATTCTCTTAAGAGAATTCTCTTAAGAGAATTCTCTTAAGAGAATTGTGTGGATGTCTCAGGCAAAACCAACAATTCTCTTAAGAGAATTCTCTTAAGAGAATTCTCTTAAGAATTCTCTTAAGAGAATCTCTCTCGTAAAGGTCGCTTGCAGTGCACCCCCCCTCGCTGCATGGGGGCCAGACGAGTCCCGCTGAGGGGCGAAACGCCCCTGGCCGAGGGTGGGGGGGGGGGAGGGGGCGGGGCTGGGCCGTATCTGACGGGCCCCCTAGGGGGGTTGGGGGGCGCGGTGTTCCTGATTGAGGGGGGCCCCTGAAACATCTTTGACGGGCCCCTTGCGGAGGGGCACCGCCGTCCTTCACTGAGGGTGAGCCCCTTTAATGAGGGGGGCAGTGTGAGCAGGGGCAGCAGGGGGGAGCAGTAGCATTGCATCATGGGTGAGTCGTTCGGGCCCCTGTGCTTGCCTGTCGCGCAAAGCAATCCAGAGAGGGGGGCGCCCCTTTTTGAGGGGGCGCGCACCCCTTACTGAGGGGGGGGCCCTGGCACATCCCCTCCCCCTCCCCGCCTCGCCGCTGATGAGGTAGCACCCCTTCTCTTCGAGGGGGAGGGGGCGACCGCGTGGGTTGCGAGCCCCTTCGAGGGGAGAGAAACGAACCCCTGGCTGAGGGGAAGGCTCGACGACACTGAAATGTACCACCACACACGCCACACCCACAGCACCACACCACACCCACACGCACCACTGAAGTGCGCGGGGAAGGCCCCCGACGATCTACTTGCCATTCGCAGGCGTTTCGGCTGCCGCAGGGCATTTCGATTTTGCTGCTGTATCCCAAATTTCAGGGGTCAGTCCCGCGGCAGCCTTGCCCGCCCCAGGAGTAGTCTCTCCTCTGCTCCTGCTGGGCACTCTCCTCACACCGTTGTGCAGCATGGCGCCGAAGAAGAAGATCGAGGGCCAGGGCGCACCAGCGGCGAAGAAGTCGAAGGCGGCCCCGAAGGGGCACGGGCTCGACAAGCAGGAGGCCGACAATATGAGGGCGTGGCTCAAGTACCAGTCGGAGAAGAAGGACGGCAGCGGGAAACCTACGAGCACAGCAGAATCCGCCAGAGCAGCCCAGGCGCTTTGGAACGGGATGAAGGACCCAGCCGATCGGAAGCGTTTCTTGCAGACCTTCGCGAGTGACAAGGATAAGACACTTGACTGGTTTGCCACCTTCGAAGAGAGATGCACGAATGAAGAGGTGCACACGCGCTCTGCCAAGAAAGGGTACCGGAATGTATCGCAGGCACTGGCCCTCAAGAACCTCACCATCAAAGACTTTGCGAACATCCAGGAAGCCACTGCCTTCGTGCAGGAATGGTGGGAGGAGAACAGCGAAGAGCATGGCACCAAAGAAGAATTCCCCATCAAGGAAGATGTCAAGGACAGGCCCCTGTGGAAGGAGTGGTACTTCGTCGAGCGCAACATGGACGATGACCAGCTGGTGACGAAGGACTCGCGCACCTTCAAGGGGACGTCCAACCTGAAGAACCTGAAGCAACTCGAAGCTGCAGGCATCAGGATGGCCGAGCTCCCGTCGTCCAGCGCTTCGGGGTCGGGTGGGGGCGGCGAGGTGAAGATCGAGAATCCGCACTGGCCAGAGATCGTGAGTAAGAAGGACGAGATCGCGCGCCGTCCTCGGCAGCCGCCCCCTGCCCTTCCATCTCTGGTGCTTTGCCAGACCCCTCCCAGAGGGGGGCCCTCTCCCCCGCCACGCCCCCGCCGCCCCTCCTGGAGGGGATGGCGATAGAAACTGGTTCGTATCCGTTCTGTCGTGCGTTGTTTGCGTTGAAAAGCATGTCGGCGCATTGCTTGTTTATGATCCCTACCAAAGCAAATGCTGGTCAAGTATCAGAAGGAGCTGAAGTTCCTAAAGCACACGAAGAATCAGTTGCTCGCGAAGGCTGGGGATCAGGATCAGAAGGACCGTCAGAGCTTCCAGAACTGGGCCGATGAGTGCAATAAGTGCGTGGACAATGCGGACCGGCACGAGACGGCGATGGAGGTTCTGATTGCGAAAATTGAGGGCGCTGATTCTGTCGGCAAGGACACGGACATGTACGATAAGCTGAAGAATGAGGTCCAGGCCGCCTACAACACACACGAGCACATGTACGAGGGCATTCAGCTCTCGGTCAAGCGCTTCAAGAAGTTCCTCAATTGAGCTGCGGCCCTACAACTACATCTACATATCAGTATTTACATGCATATATGCAGTAGGGTTTGAGATGCTCTGCCTCGCCCGACGACGCGCATGCAGCGCTGCCTTTCCGACGCCCATGGGAAAACGAGAACTTGCCGCTTCCTCTGCCAGGGGTGCCCCTTCGTGAGGGGCCGCATGTTTCTGGGTTTGCCAGTAAAGAAGCCCCCCATCATCGCAGGGGCGAATGGGGGGAGGGGGGCGGGGGGGAGGGGGGCTCGGTATCATCGGCAGTAACTGCATTGACGGAGGGACTAGCAGGAGGGGAGGGGCATGAAAGGGATTGAAGGAGGGCGCGGAGGAGGGGCGCGGGAAAGGGCAAGGGCCCCTTGCCTCAGCCGCGCATGTCCGTAGCCACTGCAGTGGCTCAAGGCCGCCGCGCTCGCGCCTGTCTCCCGCGGGCCCCGCGGGATGCTTTCCAGGCGGCGGTTGCCTTATGACAGGTTTGGCTTGCCGCCGGAGAGGCGGCTGAGAGCGAACGTGCAGGACCTGATAAGCAGCAACGTGGTCAGCGGGCAGCGCGGCGCTCAGCTGATCAATGACTGCGTCTCTGCATCTGCGACAGGTCTCTCCGACCTGCACACTACGGAGTCAACGTCG